>JAXQQM020063952.1:0-57693 GCA_034641835.2 Pinus albicaulis
TGCAAAGCAATACATTCCCAATATGATAATCTAAAGTTTCTTCTGGTATGTAGGAATGAACCGGGGCATTAGGCTCAAAAGTTACTTTGTACATAAATAGCCATAGGGGGTCCCATGTTCTTTGAATTTCTTGTAAATATTAATATTTTGAATATTTGGTAGGAAATTGTAATTGTTCTCAAGTCATTTTGAGAACATGAGAATTGGTTGAGATAGGAATACGAAGAGTCAGTTTAGGATTAGTTCAGTTATTAAGTCTGATTTTAGGAATTTGGAATGTTAAGAGTTGTTGAACTGTTTGGAGACCTGAATCGATTCAGGCCATCCTTGTGGTATAAATGTAACCCTGAAGAGTCTAAAGGAGAGAGAGAGAGAGAGAGAGAGAGAGAGAGAGAGAGAGAGAGAGAGAGAGAGAGCTGGAGAGAGGTAGAGAACCTCTTCAGTAACAGAATAGGAGGATAATGTTCACTAAGCTGAATATCTGGCCTGTCATGAAATTGCAAGAATTGGTTTTGAGATTTGTCGCTTGTATCTATATATATATCTGTTTATGGAAGAATTTTCTTTCAATTAAGTGTGCTTGGATGGGATTAACCCCTGTTGAATGTCTTCGAATTTCAATGGTTATCTTTGGATACGTATAAATGAATTGTTATTGAGTTACATGACTTTATGTCTTCTTGGTCGAATCATATGAAAAAAATTGATCCAGTATTATTGTGCAATTGTCGAATTAAATCATGTGTGAACACATGAGTTCTTGAGGAACGATTTTGTGTAATTGAGCAGAGTTCGGTTGCTGTGAATGAGCTTTAACTACAATGGAGATCTATTATAAGGATAACAGTTGAATAACATCGTTGAGCATATTGGAACCACGAACCAATGTTGTACACGGAGGTGAGTTGAATATGGAACCTAGCACGTCGAGGAGGAGCGTAACCATGACCGAGATGAACAGTAACGGCGGTTTGGAGCTGGACGGTGGTTTTCATCGCACCACCTATCGTCGATAAGCAGTATTTCCTGGTTGGGGAGTGATTCCATAGAGTGTTTGACACGTGGCGAGGAGGACCCATAGAAAACCACCATTGTTGCGCACCATTGTGCGTTAAAGTTCGTATCAAGATGCTGAGTGATATCGATACAAGTCGTCAATCTGGAGGGAAGCCTCGGACGGTGATCGCTCAATGAAGAGATGCAGACGATAACTGAGGTATGGGTGTGCATTTCATTGGTCGGTTGATCATATATGTGGGGCCCGAAATCCAAGATGTACTAAGGTTTACGAATTAATAAAGGTATGCTGATATAAGTGGGATTTCTTTAATAATTGAAGAATGCCGTAATAGATATATGGATATATTACGTGGGTTAATATATGTACGTGCTGAGGGTCAATTTACATGGTTTTAATAGCCAAAGTATTATGTCGCTTATAATAGTTGTATATGCGAAGTTGGCGCATATGTATATGTAATGGACTGTCGGGTTATAACTATAGAGGAGTGTTGAATTAATATCTCAATTCTCTGAATTGAGATATTAAATTAACCTAGACTTATTTGTTTAACTTTTCCAGTGTAGAATAAGGGAAGTGTTAGATTGCCCGGATTGGGAAATGATTGGGCATGAAACTTTGGATGCATTTACACACAGGTGAGGTTGGGACAAAGGTAAACCGGGGCCATGGGTGGCACCGCTGTCAAGTGGTATCAGAGCTAGAATTTAGTTAGCTCGCTGAAAAGTTTGTTTTGGAAATGCACATGTACTGAACAAGAAAGAAAAGTTGAAGTCTGTTTAACAGAAGACTGCAGATTTGGAAGCCTGACATACAACCTACATATTTGAAGTGAAGAGGATTGTGGAGTGAGTGGAGGACAGGATCATGATCTTGCAGGTAATTAACTCTAATCTGATTGAATTTGTAGTTGCATAATTTTGGTTGCTGAAAATTGAAGACAGAGTTTGATAGTGAAGGTAGTGAGCCTGGTATTTAGCTAGAGGCTAGATAAGGAGGAAATTTGTAGTGTTCTCAAGAGAAGTGAGCAGTATTAACTCTGGTTGAAGGATTTTTGGCAGAAGTCAGAGTGCAGAGAATTGAATACATCTCAGCAAAAGTAGATCACAGCTTTGAGAGCAGTGATAGAAGAATCCAGCAAGGGACTTTGAGTGAAGAAGAAAGAGTGTGGCAGAACCTGGAAGATTCCCAACAGAGGTTGGATGAGCAGAGAGCAGAGGTGTTCTTGATAGAAGTTGCAGAGTGAAGCCTAGAAGGTTCCTGCAGAGAAGGGGACCAGTACTTGCCAAAAGCCGGAGCTCAGGAGAGAAGCTTGGTGAGGTAAGTTGCAGCAAGAGAGCTTGCTGTTGCAGAGGCTTAGTGCAGCTTGTGAGTGAAGAAATCCTAGAGAAGAAAATGGCTACTGAGAGCCATAGCAGAGACTGCAGATATTGCAGAGGTTCTGGGAGAAGCCACAGTAGAAGAGTGAGTGAAGATGCCAAAGAAAATGGCATGAATAAGAAATCCATAGATGAGGAATGGTAGAAAGAATTAGCTGAGATCAGGGAAGAGTTCAACAGATTGAAACTGAGGATAGAAGAAAGCCAGAGAGTTGGTTGGCTCATGAGGAAGAAGGTGAAATGGCAACCATTACAGATGAGGTTGAGGCAGAAAAATGTTACCTTGCTGAGAGAAGAACTCAGAGCAGCTGAGTTGAAAGAATAAATTTCTTCTTGTGAAGCAGAACAAAGCACAGATGAAGAGTGGAGACCTCCAGGAGATCTTGTGAGACATAGTGAAGACTTGAGGCAGCAAGAATATTGTCTTGCTGAGGAGGAAATAATTGAGGAATTCTTGAGTTATTGGACAAGTCCAGATGATGTGAGGGCTTGTGTTCTTGAGTTTGACAAATGTGAAGTGATGAAAGACTCCACAGAGGAAGAAGAACCCAGAGTTCTTGAGGCAAAGATGGAAATTGAAGATTCCATGTGCAGACCCGTTCAAGAAGAAGTGCTTGAGGGAGCAGCCAATAATGAAGAGTCTTGTGATTTGAAAACTATAAATTTGTGTTTGTTTGCATGTACACCCCTGGAAGATGAACAAGCTTCAGAGTTTTTTGGTGAGAACAAGACATTGAATCTGAAATTTTTTCAGATCAATGCTAAGGTAGTGAGATCTCAAGGAGAGATGAAGACAGAAGGGTCAAATGAATATATCCAACAGAATGTTGAAGCTGAGAGAGAAAGGTCAACAGAGGATTGGTCAAGAATAAGCAGAGGCATAAAAGGATGTGTAAGGTTCCCTAAATCTACTCCTATTGAAGTTGTTGAGTTATATAGGAGGCTGGATTCTCAGAGAAGAGAATTGGAAAAGCAGAGGACCTATGCACTGGATGAATTGCTGGGAAAGCAAGGCAGGAATATCTTCATGGATGGAATTCATGGAGCAGATGATGGAAGAAAAGTGAGACCAGTGGACAATCTCATGAAGGATGCAGATCAACATCCTGAGGTGCTGATAGAAGGTTTGGAAAGGAGTTCTGCACAACATACTGATGTGTTGTCAGAGAAGAAGGAGACATTGAAGCACTGGAACTTTACTGCTAATGATTCATGTGTTAATCATACAGATAAAGAGGAAGAACAACAGTTGAAAGTTGTCAGAGAGGTGAATGAGAAGGAAGCTATGTTGACTGGAAACATAGTGAAGTATCATCATTTGGGCATGGTGATTGGAGCAGGGGAGATGACTCTGACAGCTAAAGAAAAAGATGATGAAGAAATTCTGAGCCTTGAACCAGACTTAGAAATGTCGGGAGAAGAATTGGTGACTAGGTCATCAATTGAGACCATTGGGTCTCATGGTTTTGACACTGACAAGTTTTTTATGTGTACAGGTGATGCAAAATACAATTCATCCTTTGAAATTGTCTTGAGAGAATAAAAACTGTTGCTGAAGGAGGATGAGACAACCATGTCTCATATACAGGGAATTATCAATGTTATTTACAGAAAAGAGTTGGCTAGTTGGGTAGGCCAAAGCCAGCCTGAAGAACAGATTTTAAAAGCTGCTGAAGTGAGGAAGAATCAGCATTCCATGCTGACAGAATATGAGAAAGAAAAGCTCTGAGAACTTGATTGGATTTCCAGAATCCATCAAGAGGATGAGAGTCAGTTGTTGAAGATTGCCTAAGAAGAAGGAAGAGATATTGAAGCTAACTTCCAGAATGTTGAATATATAAAACAAACACAGGAGAATTGGCTGAGTTTTTTGCTGAGAGAATTTGAAGAAGAGAAAGGGATTGCAGACCCTGGAGCAAGGATGCCTGAAGCTATGGAGAAGAGAAGAGAAGATACTAGCTTGCAGAATCAAATTCTGTTTACTAGTATACTGGAGGAGTATGTCACTGCTGATAGGAATTTAGATAGTGGATTTTTTTCTAAGAATGTTGCAGAGGGAAATATCCTAAGGGATATTTAGGATGTTTGCGCAGAGGCAACATTGGCAGCAGCAACACCCATGGTGGCAGCAGATGCAACATGGAGGATGGAACCTAAAGAAGAAATAAACATGTTAATAGCATGTGAGACTGCAAGAGCAGCAGTATTGGCAGCAACAGAGATTGTAGGCAACAACAAAGGGCAATATAGTTTCAAGCCAGAGGATAAGCTGGACATGGAGATTGAGTACGTCAGAAGACTGATGATGAGAGTGACTCAGGAGCAGTAGATAGCAGCAGGAAAGCAGGAGAGTTTCAGCAGGAGAAAGACAATGGAAGATTGTGAAAGCATAGCTGGGGGTAGATTACAGAACAAATTATGGAAGCCTGGAGAAGGTCAATTGAAGAATGATGCAGCTGATGGACAGCAACAAAACCAAGTATGGGATCCTGGAGGCAGAGACGAAGAGCACATGATTAGGAGACCATGAAAAATTTGAAGCTTGGGAGTCTGATGCAGGGGCATTAGGCTCAAAAGTTACTTTGTACATAAATAGCCATAGGGGGTCCCATGTTCTTTGAATTTCTTGTAAATATTAATATTTTGAATATTTGGTAGGAAATTGTAATTGTTCTCAAGTCATTTTGAGAACATGAGAATTGGTTGAGATAGGAATACAAAGAGTCAGTTTAGGATTAGTTCAGTTATTAAGTCTGATTTTAGGAATTTGGAATGTTAAGAGTTGCTAAACTGTTTGGAGACCTGAATCGATTCAGGCCATCCTTATGGTATAAATGTAACCCTGAAGAGTATAAAGGAGAGAGAGAGAGAGAGCTGGACAGAGGTAGAGAACCTCTTCAGTGACAGAATAGGAGGATAATGGCCACTAAGTTGAATATCTGGCCTGTCATGAAATTGCAAGAATTAGTTTTGAGATTTGTCTCTTGTATCTATATATATATCTGTTTATAGAAGAACTGTCTTTGAATTAAGTGTGCCTGGATGGGATTAACCCCTATTGAATGTCTTTGAATTTCAATGGTTATCTTTAGATACGTATAAAGGAATTGTTATTGAGTTACATGAATTTATGTCTTCTCGGTCGAATCATATGAAAGAAATTGATTCAGTATTATTGTGGAATTGTCAAATTAAATCCTGTGTGAACACATGAGTTCTTGAGGAACGATTTTGTGTAATTGAGCGGAGTCTGGTTGCTGTGAATGAGATTTAACTACAATGGAGATATATTATTAGGATAACATTTGAATAACATCATTTAGCATATGGGAAGCATGAACCGATGTTGTACATGGAGGTGAGTTGAAGACGGAACCTAGTGCGTCGAGGAGGAGCGGAACCGTGACCGAGATGAACAATAACGGTGGTTTGGAGCTGGACAGTGGTTTTCATCGCACCACCTATCGTCGATAAGCGGTGTTTCCTGGTTGGGGAGTGATTCCATAGAGTGTTCGACACGTGGCGAGGAGGACCCACGGAAAACCGCCATTGCTGTGCGCCATCGCACGTTAAATTTCGTATCAGGACGCCGAGCGATATCGATACAAGCCATCGATCTGGAGGGAAGCCATCAGAAGGTGATCTCTCGATGAAGAGACGTGGATGATAACTGAGGTACGAGTGTGAATTTGATTGGTCAGTTGATCATATATGTGGGGCCCGAAATCAAAGATGTACTAAGGTTTACGAATTAATAAAGGTATGCCGATATACGTGGGATTTCGTTAATAATTGAAGAACACCGTAATAGATATATGGATATATTACGTGGGTTAATATATGTACGTGCCGAGGGTCAATTTACATGGTTTTAATAGCCAAAGTATTATGTCGCTTATAATAGTTGTATATGCGAAGTTGGTGCATATGTATACGTAATGGACTGTCAAGTTATAACTATAGAGGAGTGTTGAATTAATATCTCAATTCTCTGAATTGAGATATTAAATTAACCTAGACTTATTTGTTTAACTTTGCCAATGCAGAATAAGGGAAGTGTTAGATTGCCTGAATTGGAAAATGATTGGGCATGAAACTTTGGATGCATTTACACACACACAAAGGCCGGACCAAGGTAAACCGGGATAAGGGGGATGCCCCGCCGTCACAAATCATTACATACCAATGATGCATGCGCTATCTCATAAGAATTATGGGCACGATACCCATCATTTCCCGTGAGAGATCATGTGCTATAAGGATACCTTTTTACTGCCATCGAGTGATCCTATCAAGAGGATCCCTCCACCCAATTTGCTGGAGATAAACTCGTATCCTATACTTCCACAGGAGGAATGATAGGTACCAAAATACTCCCAATCATACCCCCTCCCGTCATACATTGCACTTGTGCGATGAATGTGGTCACTTCCTCGAGGAATGCGCAACCCCGGAATTCATCCAATGTGATGGTATCGTATAGAACGGGTTTAATTACGTCGTATCAGGGAAGCGCAATTCACATGTCCTTTATGCCCCGATAATCATCTTATGGAAAATTGCCACTATATCCCCGATTCCAGATAGCCCGCTATTTTGCGCTCATCCATCATCCGCTCCCAAGAAGATGACATGGACTCGAATCCATGAACAACTTGACAACCCAAGAGGAGGTGACGAGCAGATCCATCCTATTCTTGTCGCCTAAAAGTGACCAATCCGGAACCCCTAGTTACCCCCTACTACTCTCTACGTTGAATACCAACATGTGCGTTATGCAAAAAATGCCCAATCATGTGGTCACCATTCGCTTCGGATGAAAGGGGCCGTTACGACGCCGGTACCCCGCGACCACAAATTGAGCACGACGGGGACCCCCATATCTAGGCTATTCTACCCCCGTATGTCAAGACAATCACCGTGGAAAGCGTTGTACTTATATTCCATGAGTTTTCCCCTCATCGATATGATTCATACAAAAGAGAAGAAACAGGACGATAAGCTCGATCGTATAGAGAATACATCACCCCTAAAGCCACCGACCCCACACCCACATGGGCGTGATGAGCAAGTTAGGACAACACACCACCAAGCATGACCCGTGTCAAACCTAGGATAACATGACTATACAACCCGAATGACTACCAGATCAATTAGTGCAAAGAACTAAATCCCTCGCAAGTAGTTTTTGCATAGTCTCTTCTCTCCGCTACGTATACTTCTCTCCAACCAAGAGAAGATCACGCGTACTTATTGTTGGATTTGTTCACAATTTCATCATACGATCAAATGTGCACATCTCCCCAAGCTAAGAGCGGCAAGAAAGCAGCCTTTAAGTCTACACTCCCCCAAAGAGTTAGACACACCCAAGCCAAAAACACGTAAATGGAAGTGTATGACCACCTCTTCTACAAATGCATCCTTTCACATCCACGTCGGGGACGACGAGTAGTGTTGATTCCCATACAATATACTTAGTCGACAAAATGGTACCATGCACCATTTGCACTAGCCAAGACCAAGAGCCGCAGGTATGCCCACTCAATGGAAACATTCAGAAACCTCTACATCAAGCACAATTTCCACCCACAAGAAATTGACTATCATAGCGAGGAACCCAACGTTGCGCTTACGCAAACTCCCGTCTCGGATATTCTTCCCCCTGACCGAACGCCGATGACACAATACACCACATATGATTTGTATCATCGCACATCGGAAATAAGACCGTAACCGCCCCCATGTCCCAAAGATTTACCTTATTCTTGTCGCAAAAGGTCATACCTTGTGCTTTTGCATTGATTTCCGAAAAATCCTACATTTGTATGCCACTATCAAACTCCTTGATGATACCTAGCCTCTAGAACAAATAAGTAATAACCAGAACTCGTCGATGAAAGCGTCGATATTTGCCGAAACACAACGAGGCCCATAAGAAAAGGGGTAAAGCATCATCTCGACTCACTACAACGACCCTCGCTCATTCACCGAGGGAGAATTGGTCCTCCGCTTATGATGTCTCAAAATAGTCTTAGCCAAGAAAGCTCGAAACTCAGGAAAGGACCCTACATCATAAAACATTGCCTCCGTCGGGGGCATACATCTTGACGGAACCGCATAGGACATGCCTTAGCAACCCCGCGAATGTCCTTTACTCAAGAAATTCTACCCAGAGGCCAAGCTGGCCCCGCCCTAGAGTGAATGTACACAAACCCAACCACTTTTAAATTTTTGACCAAAAGGCTTGCTACAAAACGCGCTCAAAGTGCCGCCATGGATTACCAACCCGAACCTTACTTTGGATTTGCTGATGGAGCATCAAGGTGGTCTTGAATTTTAGCTGCAGCTACCTGGGTCATCTATCACCCTAACCAATCACCATTCTACACAAACGGTGTGTGCATCGGTTCAGCAACAAACAATCAGGCAGAATATGATGTCGTCATCGGACTTATGTGTGATGCCCTCCATCAACGCATACACCATATGAATGTATACCTCGATTCCCAGTTATTAGTGTCATAGTTAAACCAAACATTTGAGACAAGAGATTCACACCTATTTAGAAAATATTTGCATGCAAAAAGATTAAGTAGACAATTTGACTATATTAAATTTACACATGTACCATGGAGTCAAAACTGAGCACTTGATTGCATAGTTAACAATATCCAAAATTGGAATGCATCTCGAATAAACCATCATACATAAAAAACAAAGAACATAGATATCCATTAGCATAACATCATCCATAAACCAAAATAGGGGGCACAACATGTAGAGCCACAAAAAATATCTCTTATATATATATATATATACATATCGTGGTGTATATGTCTGAGTACAAAAAAAATAGTGTCGCTGACCCATCGGCCAGCCCAGAGATACACAAAAATTCATCAAAAATAGGGGAAGCATCCTCATAATGGGTGCTTTCCCTATGTACAAGTATAATCTAGGGTGGTGGCCCCTCAGGAGGGGCACTTGGGCCCACAATGGCTCCCGGTACCACCACTAGAGCCGCCATCACAAATAAGACTGCCACCTGACGTAAAATAGGCTGATAGTCCCTCTCCCGGGCCATCACCGTCTCCAGCCAGACCTCCTTGAGATCATGCATAAAAACTTGAGAAGGCATCCCCTGGGTCAAGCAGTCCACTCAACCCCATGCATCCTCTAGAACTGACACCTAAGTAGCCAGCTCAGCGTTGCAAGCCTTTGCCACATCAATGCGTACTGCCTCTGCATCAACAGGAGCTCGCTTGGCCACAACCTTGGTAGCTTTTGAGCTAATACCCTCCCCTGAAGGGCCAACACCATCACCAGGTCCTCCAACAGCATCTCCACCCTGCCCGCCCCTATGTCTCTGAAGAGGACTGTGGCCGAACAATCGAGCCACGGGGAAACCTTCCTCGCCAAAATCTACAAGAGTAACCAAAACTATGTCAATGTCACCATCAAAACACATAAGCACATATATACTCAAATAAATGAAGAAAACATAAAAAACATACTTGTTGGCCCCCAAGCATAATCGGGAGGGACACCCATCTTTGGATCCCCCTTGAAGTCCATCCCTGCATATGGGAATGGCAGAAACATCTGGGGGTTCACCCCGAAGTAGGTCTCCGTTATGGCATTCCAATAACGCCCCATCATGCCCCTACCACCTCGCGCCATCACCAGATCCCACCTCCTCATGCGAGGCTCTCGTGGTCCCCCAGGAGGCACCACCACCACTGGTCTCAGTAGCACTACCCTTTCATACGTAATGCTACATAGAATTTTTGCGTATGCAAACAACTTCGATCCATTGTGGACCTTGTTGAGCTACGTCACCATCCTGTCATAGCCAAAGCAGGAAAAATCAAAGAAGTGTCTGGCCCTCAGCCAACAAAAGACTCCAACCTATGAGCTAGATGCTGGATGTGGAGCCGATGACCCTGAAAGTCACAAAATCATTTCCATAGCACACCGCTCGGCCAAATCTATCATTGATCCAATGCTAATGTACCCCTCCGTAAGAGACGACCCACCACAATGATGTCTCTGAAACCTCTCCAAATCCACTCTCCTAGAAGGGATTGGATACCTCATTGCCTCACCATGAGGTAGTAACCCGGTCACAGAATATACATCCGTCTTAGGATGGATGGCTAGGTTAGTCCCATGCAGCACAAACATGTTGCACCTCCTGCGCCAATGCTAGATCCAGTAATGAAGAAATTGGTCTTGCGATTGAAGAAGATTTTTTTCTGCGAACTTAAGGAGCCCCCATTGTGCCAGCTGATGGCGCGCCCCGGCATCAACAACCAATGCAGTACAGAGCTTGGGAAAATCTCGCTCCCTCCACAACAACATGTCATCCAAACAAGAACCCATCAACGACATAAAAACATTAAAAATAGGCAAAAAAAAGAAAAAATTCCTCGGCCTTTTGCGCACCTATTCCTCAGACATGCACGCTGAAGGTGCGCCTGTATTTTCCATAGGTGCACCAAAGAAGGGGAAAATAGAACTTAAAGTGTACATATGCCTAGAAAATACGCACAGAAGGCACACTTTTTCCCTGATTTCTCATGCAATCTAGGGAAAAAATCACTCAGAATCCGTACAGACCAAGTTTGTATGGATCCCGGCACCATCAGAATGAAAAAATTGAAGTGCAGGATGTCATGGACGTTACCTGGGCATGATATCTCTAATCCCTGGTGCTCAATCTGACTGCAATGACAAGAACTGATCCGTAGAAGCCTCTAAGCTCTAAAAAACTCAACAAGTACAAATGAATTGAATTAGGACCATATTCACCTATATATCGGCCTTTTCAAAAACTTTTGAGGACCATAAGGAGAGATTAGAAGGTCCGTTCTCTGAACCGTAAGCTACACCACGATCAACACTCCATAATGAACAGAGGTGATGCCACACATTCTCACTCCCGAAAAAATAAATTTTCAGTGCCGGCAGGTATTCCCTCTCTCATCTTCTTTTTTAAAGCTCATGACTTTCAATAATATTTGATAAAGAAGATGATTTCACTTGAGGTAGTTGTTTTTGCAAGAAAATCTTGCAAACCATTCACAACTCCATCCACTGAAAGTTCCAGAGCAGGTATCATTCTACCCCCAACATGATAGAGTCCTAGAACCATCAAAAATCAACCATAGGTTCCACATATTTGACCATGTTTATCATCACCTCACCCTGCACATGATAAACATCCTCGTTGGTTGGTACAACCTCCCCTCCATGGTGTTCGTCACCCATAGCAGATCACATATCACAGAAAAAGTGACGCCATTGACATACCACTTTAGTCTGGGAAGCACCTCATGCCCATCCATCCACCATGCATAAAGGTCAAGTTTTACCATACAGAATAAAACTCCTTCCCGAACAACCAGGTTGTACAAGAAGATCAAAAGCGCACTACCACGCCTCGCATTTGGCTCACCATACCTCCACCAACATAATCTCATCTATGATACTTTTTCATCCACTTCATCAACCTCACATAGGAGACCAACCAATGGGGCCCCCACCCTCAACAAAACACTGTCCTCACAACATTAGTGAGCGAACACTTTCATGTTTTTGGGCACCCGTCTCTGTGTTTTGTATAAACCAAACCCCATTATTTTATTCTTTTGGTAAGTGTACGAAGGCCACAAATGGTGCACTATGTCCCCCACCCTCTCATTCATATTTTTTCCCATGGCAGCAGTCCCTGAACACCCTTGGTTATAATATTACACCCTCACACACAAGCCACCCTGACATTCATAGCCAGTTTATACCCACCCTAGAAGTCCTACCGACTCCAGGGATTTCCCCATCAAAAATAACTATGAATGCCATCAATATGCTTAGTTGTTATTCCCTAGATGAATTTTTTTTACCATTCTTCCCTTCCCAAATCGTAATCATTTACCCTGTTTTACCTATCTTATGCACCCTCATCCTGCACTAGTGCGAGAACGATGACACATTTTGCATTAACTTCATATTTTACATTTTTAACTCAACTTAGCATTTATTAACTATATATTATGTGATCTCTTACTTAGAATTACTTTTGTAACTTATCGTTACCTCCTATGCTATTTAATAGATAAACACTTATCTTGACCACTAATTTATAGTGCATAATAGATCTCGCACTGACACCAGTGCCGTGAATCTTGGCAGTGAATCCGGATCACTTGGGTTGCTGCCTGTTTTGTACTGCCTTAGCTACGATCAATGAAGACATATCTGAAGGCAACCGAGTTCCAGCTATGACAGCAGTTAAATCTAGAGTAGTTGAGATCAAACTTAAGAGAGACGAATAGCTGGAGATAGTCGCGGCCTATTATGTTAAAAGCGATTTAATTTTGAAGGCCGAAAGCTTATTCCGCAATAGGTTATGTAATTTTTTATAACGATTTCTATAATTGGCTATGTAATGGTTAAACTATCCTTTTGGCCTATGGCCAAAAGGATCTATATAAGCAGAAATGTAAATAGGACAAGATGTTCAATATTTGGATAGAATTGAATAGATCCGATAATAGAACTAGTGAGGCGGTAACAAGCCTGTCTTTTGTTATCGCCCAAATCTGGGTTGGATATGTAACCATGCATGTATTTGCTTTGAGGATTTAATAAGAAGAGCTCCACCTTATGCTTCATGGATTTTATTTCTTCATGTTTAAACAGTTGATGAATTGATTCAATACTGAGTAGCGTTTCTGTTTGAAAGGGAAACGTGTTGGTTGGCTAGGGCCCAACCAACCCAGCACGTTCTCCCTCCTTTCTGCTCTTGCAATTTATGTCTGCTAAGTGTGATTTAATTTACAACATTTGAATATCTGTTTGAGTGAGAGCAGAGCTGCAGTGCGAAGTAGTTAAATTTCCTTTTCTGCATCTGAATTTAAATTTTCTTTCTCAGCCTAGTTTTATCAGGAGAAATTACCTGCACCAGTGCACGTTGGTGTGCTATTCACTTTCTGCACGATTTGGTTTTTTTCCTCTGCCTGGTTCGTTCCTCCACCAGTGCACATTGGTGTGTTATTCATTTTCTGCATGATTTGGTTTATTTCCTCTGCCTGGTTCGTTCCTACACCAGTGCATGTTGGTGTGCTATTTATTTTCTTCTAATTGGTTTGGTTTCTCCCTGGTGCAAGCAGGAGAATTGTTCTCACACCAGTGCTATATAATGTGATGCAGCAAGTCTCTTTAGTTTACTTCTAACAGCTTTCTTGCTTTCAGTTACATTTTAATTAAAAATATTGTTTCCTTATTCTCTACAGATATTCATCTTTCTGATAAGAAATTTGGTTTCATAAACACTTGCAGTAATTAATCATTGATTTCAAGGACTAAAAGTTAAAGTGTAAGAAGCTCAAATCAGGTACAAGAACCAGTTTCTTGGTACCATATCTAAGTGTTGTGGACTTGAGAAAGTTTAGGGCCCATGCACAACGAAAAGCATTTTTTAGTACAGACATCACTTTACACCTTCTGCATATATCGTTGTTCCTGCACTAATGCAAGAAGACTACACTAGTGCTAGATCGATTCTTGTGGGAAGATATCTTTACAAGAGCAGGTTTGAAAGGGCCCATATTTTGAATACTGCTAAGGTGTCTTTGCTAAAGAAAACACATTCTTAGTAGATGATCAATATCCCGCTAGAGTAATTGCCTTCTTTTTTCCGAATCTCTCCTACAAGTACATTTCTTCTTGTTCTAGCCTCAGATTGTTTTGATGGTTTGTGTTTCCTTTTTCTCTAAAGTTGATTCTGCAATTTTTCCTTTAAAAAGTAGGAGTTGATATTAGAAATATTCATACCATCTCTAACATTGCTTGTTCTTTTTCTCTAAGTTTACGAATCCCCCGAGTTGACAATTAAGTGTTGAGGAGTTTTCTTAAGTGCAATTCCTGCACCCAACATTTTGGCACTCTTGCCGGGGAGGCGATTTGATTTGGTAAGAATTTTCTGATGATTCAATAGGGGTAATTCTGCCTTTATCTTTTTGTATTTTTTTATGCAAGTGTTGTGAGCCTTATTTCAGCCAATAACTTTGAAAATCAATTATCTTCAGATCGTTAACGTTATGTCATTTTTTGGGTGTTGTAAGAAACCCCCATTACTAATATGTGTGTGGAGACAGGGACTATCAATCAACCAGATGTACTTACAGATGATAACAAGTATGAAGGTTATTTCTCAAGCCCTATCAGCTGCTAGGATCTTTATCTCTACCCCTCAGAAAGAAAACTTCTTGACAATAGTCAAGGACTTGTCCATTTCTCCACCATCACAAGAGGATTTAGAAGTCTCTTTTGAGGATACAAATTAATCATGCACTATAATCAATGGAGAACATCCACTAGAACCTGAGATCGAGTAGTTCTTGACATGTCTATCAGCAGATCTAGAATGTAATCAAGAGACTACTCACCCTACGGAGAACAATCAACATGACATGGAAGAAGAGGACGAGTAGCATGGGCCAAATCAAGAAATGGACCAAGGCTACCATGATTACATCGAACATTGGTTCCAAAAAACTACTCAAGCAAGGCAACATTATCCTCTTCTAAAACTCTTGTTGTCATCTCATTTACATTCGTTCGTTTTTCATGCTCATGCACACTTTCAAGTTTGTATGATAAATTTGAGCATGAATATATATTTTCACCTGATCCGCACATGGCTTCATTGGAAGTACTCCTATACATAAAAATAAGTCTTCCACCTCTTAGGTAAAGTAGGGTAGGTGAATAAAGCTGTTAAGATGCTAATAGGGTTTTTGATTTTTAAAGTGTAGTCATTAAAACTACTTTTGATCCGCATTTGTTGTTAACACACACATCTGTGACACATCTTGTTGAGTATGATTCACTCTAATACCTCATGATTTTTCAAAGTAACCATGACTAATCACTCTAAGAATTTTTCATCTGATATATATAATTTCAGTTTCCCTTAGAAGGTACTATTGGAAACCCCCTATGGAGAACCACTCTTGTTAAGATCATAATAAGCTACTCATGAGAACACTAGAATTTTTTTAATTCAAGAAGTCTTTCAGTAATTATCTGGGATATCTTTAATAAGTCTTTAGGGAAGAGGAACTAGTCAGTAATGATTATTCATTAAAAAAATTTCATGCCATCCCATATTCTTAAGGAGTAGATCTGTCTCCCCACTTATTAAGTAACCTTTTAGGTTGATCATAATCAGAGTATACAAAATATTTATGGGAGGATAGGAGGTCTCGTGATGAGCCGACCTACCATGATCATGAGACCTAGCATGCATGACATTACTGCTTCTGGTCACCAAGCCAAAGTAATGGCTTTCAACCGAAAAGTTGGAAGACAAGAGGTCTCATCACGAGCCGACTTGTTCATCCATGTTACTTCTTGTGAGTGGCACTGCCATTAGTTGGTTACCAATCCAAAGCAGTGGCCTTCATCTAAAATTAAAATAAGATAACTCTGAATCCATGCCTAGTAAGTGGGACACAGACATTTCGATGGGTAAAAAGACACCCCTACCGAGGTTATGGACACCTACGGGCAGTAGGGCTATGTCTGTGGTATTAAAGTTAATTGCATACTATGATTTTCTTGGCTATCTTTATCTTCCCCTAAACTTATCTTTTTTCCTTGGAAAATGGTTTTAAAGAAGATTTGAACATGATACTTTGAGTTATATCTTTCAAAAATAAAGAATCTTTAAGGATGTGGTACCCTTAGTAAAGGTTATTCTTTGTTCTATATTAAGAGGAAATTTAGTTTGAATCCGGATGACAACGGAATTTAGAGTGCTCAATAAATAGGTTGTTAATTGGTATCATAACTCATTTTGAATTTCATGATATTTAGAGTGATGAATTACTCAATGATGACTGCTCACAAAATGATGGTTGGCAACAATGTGTATTGATGGTGGTTGAATATAAATATGCGCTGCATAATCTAGGTACAAGATTGCTATAGTAGGTGCATGAATTTGAGGTAGTTATTTTGAGATTGTACACCTTTTCAACAAAATTTTATTTTCATTATAAGGCTTTGGAAGCAGAAAAACAAGGAATTCATTTGGGACAGTAATGTGCTCGTACCATACTCTTTGTCTATAATTTATCCTCTTTTGGTACTTTCCTGGAATCCCTGTGAAAAAATTCCTTCCCATTCTAAGATTTTCCTTTCCTACTCCTTTTTTCCCTCATGATTTTATTGCAGGATCTTGCATAGAAAGAGCAGAAGGATGTGCTCTGAAACATTAAGAAAGGGCGAAGCAAAATTCAGAATAAGTTGAGGAAATCATGTGAAATCCAGCATATACTTTAATTCTCTGTCTTAATATTATGCTTGCACTAGTGCAAGCATGTTGTCCTATATGATAAAAAGAGCAGAAAAGTACCAGCAGAATGATATGATTTAAGCGGTGCAAAGATTAGTACAAGAATGCACCTCATCAGTAGCATAACACAAGTTATCATATGACATAAGAAAGTGATCATGAAGGAAATTTATATGATTTTTTTCATATGATTGACAAGTATTTATGCTATTATATTACCTAGGAGGAAATTAGTTAAAAGTACAAAGTTTTTAAGTAGAAATCATGATCTTTTTAATGAGTGCTAAGTTCCTTTTTTTGTAATTATGAAGAAATGTAAGAATTGTGTTAATCATTGTTTGCATATAATATAACCCGCTCCACAATGATTTGAAATTTCCTTCACTCATAACTCCCCCTACTCCTACATTATCCTAAACGTCCCTTCATCATGATTATTACTGCACTTAACCGTTAAACCGTCGTCGCACGTACCAATTAAGCCTGGCTAGAAATGATGAGTATTTATGGAAAATGAATCAGAGATACAGTTAGATCTTTATGTATGAAAGCCGATTCCCCGATATTGCATGCAAGCCTTGGAAATTATTGTTCATAGCCAATAGCAGCAATGCCACCCGTTTGAAATGAGCCCTTGTCTCTTATAAAGATTGAGAAAACTATCGAATTTTGCAACAGTCTTCCACTGTTGTGGGAGTCGAGATTTCTATGGTTCCTGCAGAAGTTCGATGGGTATGACAGGGAGGTCACCCTACAATTTGAAAGAAGCTCTAAGAACGGCCAAGTGAGAATTGGGCTTCTCGAATTCAAAGTCACGAAGAAATTTGTAGCAGCGGCAATGGGCTTGGAGAATACAAGAGTGGAGTGGTTCAAGAACCAGAAGTTGGAAAGCAAACGCTGGCAGCGTTTTTTCAAGGATAAGAAGATGGAGGTGAACTGGAAATGCGGAGTCCCACGCAAAGTCCTTCTGGGTCAATGGCAGGATCTCTTGTTTGTTTTGCAGAAATTTGTGACCTACAAAGGGAGATACACATGCACCCTGGTGTATCATTTTAGACTGCTGCAACATTTTGAAAGAGGCAGGCACATTCGTTGGAGGATGAAATTCCCCTACTTTTTGCTCAAAATATTGGAGAAAATGGCTAGAAATGTATAGGATGGAAGGGAGGACCAAGACGATACATGATTATACCATCACGACCTGATAAAAATCCTGGTCTTAAAACAACTGGAGAGAAAAGCTATGACATGGGAAGAGTTGTTGAAACAGCTGCACGGGAAGTCAGCCGAGGGAAAGAAGATGAAGACTCCTACTAGTACAACTAAGGGTCTGAACAGAAGCGAAAAGGGAAGCTTTTCTCACACTAGTGTGAAAATAAAGTGGTTAGAAAAATCTACAGAAGAGAAGACCCTGTCTTCCATTAAGGAAACAATTGGTGCACCCGCTGAAGAAACCCCTTCTACACAGGCACAGGCCTCTAAACACGACAGTTTTTCGGTCCTTGCAGACACAGCGAATATTGCACAAGTCAGGGATGATACTCTTCTGGCACATTTTATCAAAAGACCCCATAAGAAGAGTAAAATCGCCGATGTAGGTAAGAAACCACAACCCCACAGGGTATGGAATCCCATTCTGCACCAGTACAGGAAAACCCGTAAGACGAGGAACCGATGAAGATGAACCAGAGCAGAAGGAAGAAGACCTAGAAAAAGAGGAATCGCAGGTAGAAGAGTTCCTTGACACGACCATGGCAGATATACAAGTCCCGGAGCTAGTGATAGCCCCTGCTGAGATAGAGGGAGGAAAATAATTGGTGACTCCTGCTACTTGCATAGCAGAATTAGAACTCCAAGTGAAAAACTTGGACTATCTTGTGACCAAAGCACAAGAGGAGAAGGAACAAAGCAGAGGAGAATTGATGGAAAAACTCAAACAAAAGAAAAGCGAGATTAAAATTTGTAAATATCGGGTTGGATGCTCTTTCAGACAGTTGAAAAAGGTTTCAAAGAAGTTAAGGCACATCAAGAGGAAGAGGGCTGAAACAGTGCAGCCTGAGGACAACATGCCGAGACAGGACTGAGTTGGAGTATTCAAAAATTTTGGTTTTTTGCAGAGGTGAAAAAGTTGTGTGAGGACACACAATAGTTTAGGGATGGGAGGATGTTAGTCCCCTAAATTTCATTCATTTTTACCATTCTTCCCTTACCAAATCATAATCATTTACCCTGTTACCTATCTTATGTGCCCTCATCCTGCACTAGTGCGAGAACAATGACACATTATGCATTAACTTCATATTTTACATTTTTAACTCAACTTAGAATTTATTAACTATTGATTACATGATTTATTACTAAGAATTACTTTTGTAACTCATCGTTACCTCCTATGTTATTTAATAGTTAAATTCTTACCTTGAACACTAATTTTTAGTGCTAAACAGATCTCGCACCAGCACCAACGCCGTGAATCTTGGCAGCGAATCCGGATCGCTTGGGTTGCCGCCTGTTTTGTACTGCCTTAGCTACGATCAACGAAGACATATCCAAAGGCAGCCAAGTCCCAGCTATGAATATAGTTAAATCTAGATCGGAATTAAGAGAGACGAATAGATAGAGATAGCCACAACCTATTCTGTTAAAAGCGATTTAATTTTGAAGGCCAAAAGCTTATTCTGCAATTGGCTATGTAATTTGTTATAACGATTTATGTAATTGGCTATGTAATGGTTAAATGATCCTTTTGGCATGCGGCTAAAAGGATCTATATAAGCATAAATGTAAATAGGAAAATATGTTCAATATTTGGATAGAATTGAATAGATCTAAGAATAGAACCA
Source organism: Pinus albicaulis (assembly GCA_034641835.2). Taxonomy (NCBI): domain Eukaryota; kingdom Viridiplantae; phylum Streptophyta; class Pinopsida; order Pinales; family Pinaceae; genus Pinus; species Pinus albicaulis. Next base: position 19,606 of record JAXQQM020063952.1, read on the forward strand.
TTGAGGCAGTAACAAGCCTGTCTTTTGTTATCACCCAAATCTAGGCTGGATATGTAACCACGCATGTATTTTCTTTGAGGATTTAATAAGAAGAGCTATTCCTTATGCTTCATGGATTTTATTTCTTCATGCTTAAACAGTTGATGAATTGACTCAATACTGAGTAGTGTTTCCATTTGAAAGGGAAACGTGCTAGTTGGCTAGGGCCCAGCCAACCCAGCATGTTCTCCCTCCTTTCTGTTCTTGAAATTTATGTTTGCTAAGTGTGATTTAATTTACAACATTTGAATTTATGTTTGAGTGAAAGAAGATCTACAATGTGAAGTACTTAAATTTCCTTTTCTGCATCTGAATTTAAATTTGTTTTCTCCGCCTGGTTCAAGCAGGATAAATTACCTGCACTAGTGCACGTTGGTGTGCTATTCACTTTCTACACGTGTGGTTTGTTTTGTCCACCTGTTTCGAGCAGGAGAAATTACCCGCACCAGTGCACGTTGGTGTGCTATTCACTTTCTGCATGTGTGGTTTGTTTTCTCCGCTTGGTTCGAGCAGGAGAAATTACCTGTACCAGTGCACGTTGGTGTGCTATTCACTTTCTGCACGTTTGGTTTATTTTCTCCGCTTGGTGCAAGTAGGAGAACTGTTTCTGCACCAGTGCTAGATAGTGTGATGCAACAAGTCTCTTTAGTTTACTTCTAACATCTTTCTTGCTTTCAATTACATTATAATTAAAAATATAATTTCCTTATTCTCTACAGATATTCATATTTATGATAAGAAATTTGGTTTCATAACACCTACAGTAATTAATCATTGATTTCAAGGACTAAAAGTTAAAGTGTAAGAAGCTTAGATTAGGTACAAGAACCAGTTTCTTGGTACCATATCTGAGTGCTGTGGGCTTGAGAAAGTTTAGGGCTCTTGCACAAAGAAAAGAATTTTTAGTACATACATTACTTTACACCTTCTGCATAGATCGTTGTTCCTGCACTAGTGCAAGATCGATTCTTGTGGGAAGGATATCTTTACATGAGCAGGTTTGAAAGGGCCCATCTATTGAAGACTGCTAAGGTGTCTTTGCTAAAGAAAACACATTCTCAGTAGATGATCAATATCCTTCTAGATTAATTGCCTTCTTTTTATTTCTGAATCTCTCTTGCAAGTATATTTCTTGTTGTTCTAGCCTCAGATTGTTTTGATGTTTTGAGTTTCCTTCCTCTCTAAAGTTTGATTGTGCAATTTTTCCTTTAAAAAGTAGGAGTTGATATTATAAATATTCATACCATCTCTGGCATTGCCTGTGCTTCGTCTCTAAGTTTATGAACCCCCCGGGTTGACAATTTAAGTGTTGAGGACTTTACTTAAGTGTAATTCCTGCCCCCAACAGTAGCAACTAATTTAGAGTATGATAGACCCTAATGGATATTGATATGTGTTTTGGGATGATGCCCAAATTGACCTATAACACAAATCATGTCTATTTTATTGTCCAATGAAATAAAATTCTCAACAAAATTAAAGGATGTAAATAATGAACCCTAATTCTGCAGGAAAAGATATTTTCTACAACAAAATAGGTCAAAGAATATACTTGGTCTCTTGGCTTCTAAATTTCATCTTCAGGGTTCTAGGGACGTTGTAACACATCAAAGAATATTAAACATGAATTGGATGCAAGTTTAGATTAGTTTTAGATGTGGAATGCAAATTTCTACAGGTTTCCATTTTTTTCTACAGGAAATAGTCGAGTGAGTAGTCAGTTATGCTAAGAATGTGGTTTGAAGGGAAATTGAGCTAAGGGGAAGCTAAGAAATGATAAAGAATCAATTTCCATGTCCTTATTTCAATGGTAGAAGGGTTTATTCATCAAATGGGTGATTGTAGGGTCTCTTGTATCTCTACAAAACAAGGGATTGTAAAATTACAACACACAATATGAAAAACAATAATTAAATATCAACAGCTAAAGTGACATCAAATGCATGAAAATATATTATAATCGAAGAGAAAAAAACACAACTAAAGAAACCATATTGTGCTCAAATTAATGTGCAAGAAAATACTATAAACAAGCTAACTAATTAACCCTAAATAAAACCATACTTACAAGTAATTTGAAGAAATAGACAAGTGCATAAAGGATAATAATAATATAGAAGGGGTCTTGAGCACTTGGGGTGGGGCCTAACCCAACGAAGCTAGATACCTAAAGGAACATCAGTCTAAGAACCAAACATGTCTTTAACTAATTAGAAAATTATTTGTGCATCAAAATTTGTAGAATTAAAAAACTCCTAAGCTCTTAAGCTCCTACTGTTTCCTCTAAACTCGACTAACCGCTAGCTTCTGACTTCCAAATGGGGTACTTGAGCCCTTTATTTGTAAAATATGAGTGATGGGTAGGCTCCTTGAGAGAAGGACCACTTTCCCTCCAAAATTCCTACATAATAGTATCACACTTGTTGAGTGACCTTGCAACTACAAGGAGTATTTAGTGCTTCAAGATAGTTGAGTTTGATCATCCTTGTTACACAACATTTTTTCACTGTCCCTGCAATCCCCAACTCACACATTGGAGGGTTGTTTCTGTGACCAATACGTAGTGTCATGCTTTGAAAATGCCATCCTTGCATCCCTTTTGATGAAAACAACATTCTTCTTGTTGACATTTCCCTAAGTAGAGCTGTGAAAATTCCTATTTTTGCCTTGGCGCAAGTATCCCATTACATCCTCGCGCCAACTAGGAAATTTAACACTGAGCCCGCGCCACTTGGTGCTCTGTGCTAGTTAGACACCCGCACCAATATGTTTATGTATTTTTAAAAAAAAATAGAGGCAGAGGTTCCATTCCAACCACCTTAGGGATGAGTCATTGGGAGTGGTTGAACTGAAACAACCACAGACTCCTTCCTTTAGTTAGTAGTTTCCACCTCCATTGGAACTATCCTAAAGGATAGGACTTCCTCCCACCTTTGTAGGGATCCCAACCTCCTCTCTTTCCTCTATTTAAGAAACTATATCTTTTAGTAGAAGCTAGCTAAACGGTTGAATAGCTGAACTAGGAGAATTATACTATAGCTAAGCTGCTAGAGGACAAAGAGTAAGAAATATTGTGTTGAGAAAGCTCAAGTCGATGACTTCTAAGAGAGCTTGAGTCTGAATTCCCTGACCAATAGTTGAGATGCACTTCGTCTGAACCCTGCTGGAGGATACTGTGACGTCAAAGCATCGGTTGTACTCTTCCTTCTACTCATTAATATACATGACTACTGTTTGGTTCCACTATTGTGTTATGATGTTTATTTGATGTGATATGTTTAGTCCTCTTTGACTGGCTAATAGTTGTGAATGAAACTATTATTTTATATGCTGTTCTTGTTTTTTGTCCTATGTATAGGTATTTGAGCATGACAGCGAATGGATCGTGACTTGCCAAGGTAGGAGCGAGAGACCACTAGTCTTTCTGCAACATCGACAGCGTTGGATTCAAGGTAGTTCAATCTACCATGTCTTTTTTTCATTCATTAACTAGGAAGCAACACTTTAGTGTGTCCTTTTTTTACTAGACCCACCCTAGGGCTAGAGGTATCGTCTCTGTCTGCAGAGAGGATTTACCTTCATAAAAAATTGGCAACTCCACTCGGGATCAGTGTGAGTTTGTCGTGTCATCATGTTGGGTCGATTTCCATTCTTGGTTTAGTTATCTATATTTTTCTGGTTTATTTGCTGAGTTCCCATTCTCTGTTCAGCTCCAGAGGGTGAAGGTTGACTTCTGCCCATTAGGTTAGGGTTTTTCCTCTTTTTCCCATAGGTATCCAGCTTGGCACGTTTTTCGTCTGTACAGTCATGCCGATTGGTGCATTTTGCTCTTTTAGCACTCGCGCCAACCTTTGTATGGCATGGATTATAGCCTTACAGTTGTGCCAATCCATGTAGGTTTTGGTTTGACCTCCCTAATGCATTTTTTGGTCATTTTTTCTTGCCTCTAGGTTATTTTTGAGTGTGTTTAGGACTTTGCAGACTGTGTTGACTACTATAGACTTGTTTCCCTCAGTCGTTTTTCCGTTGTCTTGTTGGTGTCATTTAAGACCTTAGGGTTTCTAGGTGTTCTTGCATACCGAGCCTTCTGTTCAAGAACAAGTCTCTTTGATTGTTATCAGTCTCGTTTTGGGTTTTTAGATTGAGTTTTATTGATCCTTTTGTTTTGCTAATTGAATGTTCTTTTCGTTTTTCGATTAGTCCGTCTTCTTCAATACTTTGAACATCGATTACTTTGCTTGTTTGGGTCGTTTTGAGAACTCTCTTTCTTGATTGAAAGTTTGCTTCATTATCTTGCATGTTTTTGTTTCTGTTTCGCTTTGGTTGAGTCTTTCAATTTCAAAACCTTACATTTGCAAAACAAAAACTAGTGTTTATTTTGTTTTCCATTGAATTAATACAATGTGTGCGTCATTTCATTGAAAATTAAAAAAATCAAAAAATATATTTGCATTCTTTTGTTCCATCAAAAAGTGAAATGTTCCTTTACATAACTGGAATTTGTCAATCTACGAAGGAAATTCGTTTTCAATTGATTACATTAAGGGCATTAGAAGTTTCATCGCATGTTTTCTTTGTTTGCTTGTTTGAAATGTTTTTATCCTTCTTATAACTAGCATTCTCCAAATTGAAATGTTGTTCATTTGCATATATTTTTCATCTACGAATTTGAGCTACACATTCGATAGGGCCTGGAAATTGAAACATAATTCAATATTAACTTTAAAATTTACTCAATGAACCTAAGGCAACATTGGAACCTAACGAAACATTTCTAGTGGTCTAGGCTAGAGACGTGTTCTAGAGTCTTAAAACCTAGTAACTGTCACTCGCCTTTTGGCTTCAGACAGTGCTAGTACAGACTTGTGCTCCCCATACCATCGCATATATAAAGGGAGACCCCTCTAGGTTGAAATCCTTTATCCATAGGAAGCTGAGTCTGCCGCCTTGTAACCGTGATACACCAAACATAGCATTTGGGGAGACTACCTGCACGTATGTCAATTCCTTGGTCATTTTTGTTTCATTTGATCACCAAGGTGTATATGGTAGTTCACAGAAACCTGGTACGCCCTCTTGCTTAGAATTCCTGAGAGGTCATTTCAATATTTTTGTGACTCTTTAAACAAGAGAAGATATCATCGAGCACTTGTCCTTTCACGCTCTTTTCAAATTGAAAGTGACTAGAGTCATCTTTTTCATGTTTCTTGACTCCTAAAACATGAAACAATGAATTTTGGTTTCAGTGTTATAAAATTAATCACCTACGATTACACGCCCATTAAAATTTTGTTACTTGGTCTGATTGATTTCCTTGGTTCTAGATTTTGGTACTTTCGATTGGTTATCTCTTTTCCTTCCTATTCTGATTTATAGTCAAAGTGGCGAAACATCCAATTTCGTCATCCTCACTGCCTCCTAGTGGTGGTTTGTTTCCAGACGTTTCTTTCGAAATTCCTCAATCCACTAGATCTGTCGAGTTCTCGAATCCCATTCTACCATCTATCTAGCCCCTTGCTACTCGATCTCTACTTGACGAGCCAGTTGATTTCAATTGGCCTCCTTCAAGTGTTTGGTCTGGTTTTGGGGAAGAAGGGTAATTCCTCCTTTCACGTCTGGATCACCTTTTGTTGCTATTGCGGTACCTCCTAGTCCCCGTAGTATTTTCGAAGATCTTACAAAAGACTCAAATATGGATTCCTCCAGTTCTATTGGCAGTGAAGGAATTCCTGTATCCACAGGAGAATATCAACTCTTGCCTGAAGATTTTTCTCATGCCTTTGTCCGATATTCTTCGCCTTCAGTATCACTTCCAGCTAGCTATAGGTCTCTGAGTTAGATTATGTCTAGTGTTGCGTCCATTGCACAATCTAGCACAATAACTCCTCCTCGGAGTTCAGTCCAATCTTCATTAGTACCGTTACCTTCGGCGTCAGATCCATCGATTGCTATTACATCTGTTCCGTTCTAATCTATAGTCTGTGTGGCTTCTAGTTCAGTTTCCACTACTCCTGTGATTCCTAGTGGTTTCACTTGTTAGTCATCAGTATTTTTCACCTGTTGTTGATGACTAGATTCCTAGCTGAGTTTTCTAGAAGCTATTCTCCATGTGTCATTTTAAGAAGTTTTTCTTTCTACAAATGGCTTAGAATGTAAAAAGTTGCTAAGGAAAACAATAGAGGCTGTAGAGGTCTTAAAATAGTTTAAAAGATCATCTAGACAGTGGTAAAAGGGATTAAGGCTTGGTCAATTTAAAGAAGTCCTTTTGTGTTGTGAGATAGTGAAGAATTTGTGCAGCCCCCAGAATCAAAGAAGTAGAGTTTGTAAAGAGGTTTCAAGTTTGTTTAAAGGTGTCTTAAACAGTGCTTGCAAAGGGTAGTTTGTTTGCTACATCAAAAGGATAAAAACAGTGAAAGAAGAGAGGACTAATGTACCATTTTGAAAGTTTTCTTTATGCTATGAAATAACTAAGAACACTCATTTGCTAGAAGAAAAACAAAGTGTGTTTGGAGGTTTTCAAATCAGTTTTGGAGAGTGTCTTAACAGTGTTTGCAAAAGGCATTTTTTTGTTAAAACTCAAAGAAAAACAGTGGCTAGAAGATAAGGTTCTGTCAATTGCAAAGAGTCTTTAAAGCATTGTTTTCAAATGTGTCATTGCCAAATCAAAAAGAGAGGCAGAGTTTGAAGGGAGGGTTTTTGTGCCAAAACAAAAAGATATTCTTCTTCAACAAAAACCACAAACATATCTTGTTTAAAATCTCTTGCCCAAACACAGTGATAAAAAGTAATTTTTGTTTTCATTTGACAAATGCTTGTTTACTAGCATCCAAGAAACACAGTGAATTACAAAGAGAAAAGAGGTGTTGTGTTGGGAAAATTTTTCAGAGATCATTTGAATCAGCTTGTTTTGGTGAATCAGTAAAGAGTATCAAAAGCAACGGGCGCTACAAAAGGCCAAATCAGTTTGCACGAAGGAAATTGAAGGATGCACAAGGAAAACTCAAAATCGCCCAAAGAGGGCGCCCGATGAGAAAAAAGGAGAAAGACACCTCTAGGCTTGGAATTTTGGCCCAAACTTCTAGAAATGTTTCTAAGAATCCTTGAGGTACTTTCTCACCAAAATTGAGTGAATTTTGACATGTTCTTTTTTTTTGACATTTTTGGGCCTAATTGCATAAAATCATGGGCACCGCCATTTTTGTTTGGAGCATCCTCAGCTGTTGAGAGTGGTACCATTGGATGCATTAAATTTAGGAGCACCTACTCAGAAATTTTCAGAGCAATTGAAGTTGTTTTATTCCTCGAAAGAGGCAAAAAACACTCACTTTTTCAACACTCTGCCCACATATCAGCAAGGCCTAATTTTTGGGTTTTTTTCACTCAGTTCAATATTTGATAGAATTACAAGAATCATTTTTGGAAAATTCAAGTTTTTATAGAAATTAGACATCAATAGCTTTCCAACGAGCCATCACAGGCCTCGTTTCGACTTCGGGAAGGCCCTCAAAAGTCATCCGAAAGACAGGCAATTTTCTGTTGGTGCGCCCTTAGTGCTTTTTGGCCAAAAAAGGCAGTTTTCTGAAGTGGCCTCTCCAAATGTGCGTTAAGCTATTTTGGGACATAGCCAGTTATAAAAATTCAAATTTATTCCCTTTTTTAGCATTTTGAGATATTTTATTGGATATTTTGTGCCTTGGGCTTTGCAAAGCCTCAAGGACAAGATAAGATATTTGTTTTTGAGCCAATGGCTAGCTAGTTGCCTTGGTTGGATTTCCTCCTCCATCTTGGCCTATATATTCCAAGAGACTTCATTGTAAACAAGGCTGAAATTGATGATATAGAGAAATATATGGTTATACAAGCTTGGAAGAAATACTTGTCTCATGCATTGGATAGTTTCTTGAATGTTTTGGATGATGAAAGAGGACTGTTGTTGGATTCCTTGACTTGGTAAAATGGTATAGTGTCCCTCTCTGTTATGCTTCTTAGTTTTCATACATATTGCATGCTCTTTCTTGCTATAATATAGTAGAGAATAGATTTGAGACATGCCCTTGAAGGCACCTCAGATTTCCTGTTTCATTATAGTTTCTATGTTTTCTTCCTTCTTAGTCATATCAAAGAAATCTTGATTGCTCTTTGATCACTGAAGAAATTTTTTGCTTGTTTCATTTATGGTTTTATGCATGCTAAGTATGATTCACAGGATGCCCTGCTTACTCATGGCTAGTCATAGCTCCACCTCTAAAACCTTTCTTTGAATGTTTGATTGTTCTAGTTGAACCAAGGAGGTCTTGTACTGATCTTGCCCTTTGCCTAAAACTATGAAATTTTACTTCGAAGTGCACGATAGCTTGAAATACTATGTCTAGGCGTTTCCTCATAATGATTTGAGTTATTTGTTTGTCTTAATTGTCTTTCCCCAAAGTTTGATAGCAATTTCCTAATGTTAGAGAGTCATATATCTCTATGTATTACTTGAATGTTTATTTCTATGCATTATTCAGTTTATAGTTACATTTATCGTGATTAATGGTTAGTCCTACCATATAAATGTCAGCTATTGAACTATTTATGTTTGAAAGCCTTTTTCCTTCACAAAATTAGTGTCCATCACACTTCATTTTACCTTAAGATCCATTTTACCTTGATCAAATCGGCCCTTCAACATACCTTATATCACCATCTGAGGCTTTCTCAACCTTTTCAACCCCATAGCCTAGTTGATCTAACAATATTTTTATCTATATTAGTCTTTGATCAGTTCCTCCCTCAAAAACCTAAAAGAAAAACTAAAAACCCACTTCACAACTAGCCTAAAATCAGAAACATAAGAAGCAAAACACATAGACATCCCTTATACAAATAAAGAGAGCCCTCTCTGAGTCCAGGAAGGATAGGTCCTTGGGCTCCAAAGTTGGTTTAATGTTACCCTATCACTTGGCTTTCCAATCAGCCAAATCATGGGACCCTAACATAATGGCGATCACGGTGGGACTCTAAGTGATAAACAAAATTATATTCCCTAAACATTTCAGCATCCTTAGGAATACTATCTGATTGACTTATCCGACCTCTCACTAACATAATGGCGATCACAGTGGGACCTTTTGAGTTAGTGACAAACTAAGTATACCTTAGGACTTCAGAACCCCTCAACCTAGAAGTATTATCAAAGAGTAGAATCTAGTTGTCTCATCATCCTAGCAAAATGATGACCCAACTATAGGGCACTCTTACAAACTTCAGAGCTTCATGAAAACTCAGAAAACCCCAAAACATCCCTAGATTGTCTTTTTATCAGTTATTGGTGGTGGACCATAAACACATATCTCTAAAAACAACAAAAACATCCACCTGGAGACTCCACAACTCTCAGTAGACCTAAAGACTCCATTGGAGGAAGAACCTAAAACATGACCAGTCATCCTAGAAAGAAAAAGCACTCAGGCCGTAGTTGGATTCAAGAAATTATTGTCTTTATCTATAACTATGTTCTATCCTACTTTGAGCCTGATCAAGAATACACTAATGAGATCTACATTGATCATTGGAAAGATCTCAAACCTCGAAAAGCTAAGCCTCAAATTTCAGACCATAAGCAGGCTTATACACCTATGCTTACCCCAGATTCACCTATCAAAAACCTAGTAAAACATGAGCCTCATGCTACCTTTCCAACTCTGGATGAAACCTCAAACAGTCATAAATCTCTTTTTACACTACCTATATCCACAAAGGTCCCAAAAAGATACAAGCCTCTGGTTTTACCTCCCATCTTCCGAGCCCTCCCTGCAAATATTCAAAATAAATTACCTAGATTTGATGGAGAAAGCTCCAAAGTCACCGCTGAAGAGCACATCCAAAATCTTGAGGATTTACTTGACCTTTTTGAAATATAAGAATATTATGTGTGTATTAGAATGTTTGCCTTATCATTACAAGGAAAAATTAAGAGTTGGTTTAAAGACCTTCCAGCTGCAAGCATTACCAATTTTCATCAGTTCACTCAAATCTTCCTAGATAGGTGGGTGGTCATGGGTAATAAAGTTATCATCATAGAGGAATAAAATAATTTAAAAAGACAACCAAGGGAGACAATACAAAGCTTTTCATACCATGTGATGCCTACTAACATAAAGCCACCCCTCAGATGTGCTCTATTGCACTACCCAGATTATTTTGACCTATAGATGGTTTTCCAGATAAGAGATAAAGATCCTTTGACCCTAGAAGAAATGAAAAGGATAGTAGTTGATGTATAATTCAACATACTTAATAGGGAGGCACAACTAAGAATAATAGAGAAATACAAAGCAAATCAAGAGAGACTAATATCTTCAGAGGAAAAGTTGAAAAAATTGGTATATTATTTTAGCAAACTAGAGCATCTACTTGACAGAAAAAGAGAAAGACACAAAGTTAAGGTTAACACTGCTTATTCAAACCAACCTACACTTCTTCCTCAGGATGAACACACTCAACTATTACAAGACAAGAGTTATAAATAAAATGTGCCTAATGAGAAAGTTGCAAATAAAAACATAGAGGAATGCTCTAAAGAAACTATCAGCCATTTTGAAATCATAGATTGTGAAATGGAAGAAGAATCAAAACCTTTAGGTTCTCTACCCTTATGCTTTAAATCATTCCAGACTTTGAAAGAAAATTTGCATCCTAAAGATCTCTTAGCAGTTATTCAGGAAAACCCTGCTCAAGTTAACTCTCACCTAAATCAAGAAGAGTTGATTGAAGATGAATTCAAATCTGAAATAGAAGATAAATAAAAACATGTAGGATCTCTACCTTTATGCTGGGAGTCATTTGAGTTCATAAAAGCAAATTGGCCTCTTAAGAATCTATCAGAGGAAACTCATGAATCCCATGTTTATTATCCCAAACATCAAGAAGAGTTGATTGAGGATGAATTCAAATCTGAAATAGAAGATAAATCAAAACCTGTAGGATCCCTACCTTTATGCTGGGAGTCATTTGAGTTCATAAAAGCAAATTGGCCTCCTAAGAATCTATCAGAGGAAACTCATGAATCTCATGTTTATTATCCCAAACATCAAGAAGAGTTGATTGAACATGAATTCAAATCTGAAATAGAAGACAAATATAAACCTGTAGGATCTCTACCTTTATGCTGGGAGTCATTTGAGTTCATACAAGAAAATTGGCCTCCTAAGAACCTATTAGAGGAAACTCATGAATTACATGATAACTATCCTCAACATCACAAAGAATTGGCTGAAGATGAAAACAAGAAAGAAATGAAAGAGAACCCACAGGATCTCTCTAAAGGCACAAGTGATGATTCATCATCTCTCATAGGTGAAGCCCAAAAAGACATTCATCCTCCAAATCAACTATCCCAAGAGAAAGAGGATTATTGTAGTTATATCTGAAGAGAAATTAAAATGCCTCCCTTTTTAACTAAAGAGGAAATATATCAACTTATAAACATGCAGACAACCTCTAAAAATTCATATAACCAAAAAATTTCTGATCTTTCTCCTATTAATCTTGCATACAATGAGTCAAAAAATAGATTTGTAAATCAATTTGAAGAAAAGAAATCTGATAGTCCAATATGCATGGCTGGTGACATTACTTATATTAATATTTCTCCAAAGTCTGATCAATATATTGATGATTATGATATCCAAATAGAAACTAACCTTGCAGAGCAATCAAAAATTGATTTGTGGGATGAATTTCATTATCATCAGGTTGAAAAAAGTAAGCAACCAATACAGGTCACCTATGACACTGATGAGGAGAGCCTTGAGAGTTTAGAAGTAAGTGACGAGTCTCTGACTCTTTTCTCTACTTCACTTCAGTCCATCAGAAATAACATTCACATAATTGGAAATCAACAGTCTTTCAGCTTTGATGATGAGGTTGAGGAGGATGATGAAATTCTCGAGCATGTTGTAGCTGAGAAGCCTTTTCCGAAAATGGTTGAGGAAATCATTTTGGACATGGAATCTTCCTTAACTCTAGATTTGCAGCCACCAAGTTCCATTGAGTTACAAATTGCAGATGAAGAAATAGAGGTTGATAAACACATGAGATTCATCACACTATCCTTTCAAGAGGATTTACTGCCAAAGTGTATCCTTGCTCAACATCAACATGATCACCTTCACACGAGTTTTTCAAACTCACTTAATCGTAACAAATTAGCTTGAAAGAATAATACACTACAATATATGATGAGTCCGACAACTCAAGTGATCATGAGAAAAGGGAAAAAGTTTCTTTCCCAAGAGAGTCCCAAACATGAGCCCAAGTGGAACAAAAGAGTAGTCCTTTGAATGAAGCCTATATATCAAATCCTCTAGATCGTGTATTATTCCAAGATCCATTTTTTTGTTTTCCTTGAGAAGTATGAGGGAGAAGTGTGTTATACCATGAACTATTTGCTGCAAAGTGTGAGAAAATTTTTAAGCACTACTGTCCAAAAACAAGTGAAGTGGAAGTGGCCCTTTGATTTCTTCAGCATCATGAAAGAACTAAACCAAGATCACCCATGCAATCATCTACTTGACTAGTTACATTGGAAAAGAGAGTTCACCAAATAAATGTCTATCATGTATTAGTTAGATTAGGATAGATATATAGGTGTGAAAAATAAGCTCATCCTTGTGAGCATATTTTCAGTTCTAGATTGTTTGAAGAAAAAGTAAAAAAGCAGAAAATACAAAAACAGTAAAAAGTAGAAAAAGAGGGCAGTTTCTAAAGTAATGGTACAAGCCCCATACCCAAAAAATAGTCATGCTGAAAGCGCGCAAGTCTAAATGCCAGTACTAATGCTCAAAAGATGTCTTGTTTAGTTATCTAGCCTAACCATAACTGAACATGTTTTAAATTAATTATTGATAAGTTAGTGAAAGAAATGATAGTCAAAATTGTGTAAGCTTGACTTGTCAATAGAAGTAGATTAGGAAAAGATACTGGTTCCACATGCTCAAAACATAACCAAAGAGGAAAACAGGGATGAAAAAAAAAACTATGTATCTTAGCCCTGATTTTTCTAGATATCATTTTCATGCAAAATAATATTTGTGTGCAGCTTGTCTTTCATGCCACAAACACATGAAAAATTAGACTATCTAATCCTGATTTGGTCATTTTTCAATTTCATGTTCTAGTTTAGTGAATAAAATACTGTCAAACAGTTTAATCTTGATAGTCGATCTAGCATAGGTAGAGAAACAAAGGAGTTCATCAGTTTAATCTGAACTCTCAGAAGATACAAGTGTAAAAATAGATAGTTTATTTTCTGAAAAATATCATGTCAAAAGGTTGCCAGTCCAAATGCACCTGAAAGAAGAAAAAATGTTAGGAAATATAGCTGGGTAGGTAGAGATGTTCTTGAGGCTAATCATGCTGTCAATTTTCAGAAATGGCATCAAGAAAGAATGAAATTTGCGCCAATAGATAAGGCACTGGTCTTCATAAGCCAGAGAACTGCAATTCTAGACACCTCCTGAAAAGGAGTTGCCCTCCCCAAATGGAGCCACTGTTAGTCATCAGTATTTTTCACCTGTTGTTGATGACTAGATTCCTAGCTGAGTTTTCTAGAAGCTAATCTCCATGTGTCATTTTAAGAAGTTTCTCTTTCTATAAATGGCTTAGAATGTACAAAGTTTCTAAGAAGGAAAAAACAGAGGTTGTATAGGTCTTAAAACAATTTAAAAGATCATCTAGACAATGGTAAAAGGGATGAAGGCTTGGTCAATTTAAATAAGTCCTTTTTTGTTGTGAGATAGTGAAGAATTTGTGCAGCCCCTAGAATCAAAGAAGTAGAGTTTGTAAAGAGGTTTCAAGTTTGTTTAAAGGTGTCTTAAATAGTGCTTGCAAAGGGTAGTTTGTTTGCTACATCAAAAGGATAGAAATAGTGAAAGAAGAGAGGACTAATGTGCCATTTTGAAAGTGTTCTTTATGCTATGAAATAACTAAGAACACTCACATTTGCTACAAGAAAAAAAGAGTGTGCTTGGAGGTCTTCAAATCAGTTTTGGAGAGTGTCTTAGCAGTGTTTGCAAAAGGCATTTGTTTGTTAAAATTCAAAGAAAAACAGTGGCTAGAAGATAAGGTTTTGTCAATTGCAAAGAGTCTTTAAAGCATTGTTTTCAAATGTGCCATTGCCAAATCAAAAAGAGAGGCAGAGTTTGAAGGGAGGCTTTTTGTGCCAAAACAAAAAGAGATTCTTCTTCAACAAAAACCACAAACATATCTTGTTTAAAATCTCTTGCCCAAACATAGTGATAAAAAGTAATTTTTGTTTTCATTTGACAAATGCTTGTTTGCTAGCATCCAAGAAACACAGTGAATTACAAAGAGAAAAGAGGTGTTGTGTTGGGAAAAAATTTCAGAGATCATTTGAATCAGCTTGTTTTGGTGAATCAATAAAGAGTATTAGAAGCAACGGGTGCTACAAAAGGCCAAATCAGTTTGCACGAAGGAAATTGAAGGATGCACAAGAAAAACTCAAAATCGCCCAAAGAGGGCGCCCAGTGAGAAAAAAGGAGAAAGACACCTCTAGGCTTGGAATTTTGGCTCGAGCTTCTAGACATGTTTCTAAGAAGCCTTGAGGTACTTTCTCACCAAAATTGAGCGAATTTTGACATGTTCCTGTTTTTTGACATTTTTGGGCCTAATTGCATAAAATCATGGGCACCGCCATTTTTGTTTGGAGCATCCTCAGCTATTAAGAGTGGTACCATTCGATGCATTAAATTTAGGAGCATTTACTCAAAAAATTTCAGAGAAATTGAAGTTGTTTTAGTCCCCCAAAGAGGTGAAAAACACTCACTTTTTCAACACTCTGCCCACATATCAGCAAGGCCTAATTTTTGGGTTTTTGTTTTCACTCAATTCAGTATTTGATAGACTTCCAGGCATCAATTTTGGAAAATTAAAGTTTTTCTAGAACGTAGACATCAATAGCTTTCCAACGAGCCATCACAGGGCTCGTTTCGACATCAGGAAGTCCCTCAAAAGTCATCCAAAATACAGGCAATTTTCTGTTGGTGTGCCCTTAGTGCTTTTTAGCCAAAAAATGCAGTTTTCTGAAGTGGCCTCTCCAAATGTGCGTTAAGCTATTTTGGGACATTTCCAGTCATAAAAAGTCAAATTTATTCCCTTTTTTAGCATTTTGAGATATTTTATTGGATATTTTGTGCCTTGGGCTTTGCAAAGCCTCAAGGACAAGATAAGATATTTGTTTTTGAGCCAATGGCTAGTTATTTGCCTTGGTTGGGTTTCCTCCTCCATCTTGGCCTATATATTCCAAGAGACTTCATTGTAAACAAGACTGAACTTGATGATATAGAGCAATATATGGTTATACAAGCTTGGAAGAAATACTTGTCTCATGCATTGGATATTTTCTTGAATGTTTTGGATGATGAAAGAGGACTGCTGTTGGATTCCTTGACTTGGTAAAATGGTATAGTGTCCCTCTCTGTTATGCTTCTTAGTTTTCATACATATTTCATGCTCTTGCTTGCTATAAGATAGTAGAGAATAGATTTGATACATGCCCTTGGAGGCACCTCAGAATTCCTGTTTCATTATAGTTTCTATGTTTTCTTCCTTCTTAGTCATATCAAAGAAATCTTGATTGCTCTTTGATCACTGAAGAAATTGTTTGCTTGTTTCATTTATGGTTTTATGCATGCTAAGTATGATTCATGGTATGCCCTGCTTACTCATGGCTAGTCATAGCTCCACCTCTGAAACCTTTCTTTGAATGTTTGATTGTCCTATTTTAACCAAGGAGGTCTTGTACTGATCTTTCCCTTTGCCCAAAACTCTGCAATTTTACTTCGAAGTGCCCGATAGCTTGAAATACTATGTCTAGGCGTTTCCTCATAATGATTTGAGTTATTTTTTTGTATTAATTTTCTTTCCCCAAAGTCTGATAGCAATTTCCTAAAGTTAGAGATTCATATATCTCTATGTATTGCTTGAATGTTTATTTCTATGCATTATTCAATTTGTAGTTACATTTATCGTGATTAATGGTTAGCCCTACCATATAAATGTCAGCTATTGAACTATTTATGTTTGAAAGTCTTTGTCCTTCACAAACTTAGTGTCCATCCCACTTCATTTTACCTTAAGATCCATTTTACCTTGATCAAATCGGCCCTTCAACATACCTTGTATCACCATATGAGGCTTTCTCTACCTTTTTAACCCCATAGCCTAGTTGATCTAACAATATTTTTATCTATCTTAGTCTTTGATCAGTTCCTCCCTCAAAAACCTAAAAGAAAAACTAGAAACCCACTTCACAACTAGCCTAAAATCAAAAACATAAGAAGCAAAACGCATATACATCCCTTATACAAATAGAGAGAGCCCTCTCTGAGTCCAGGAAGGCTAGGTCCTTGGGCTCCAAAGTTGGTTTGATGTTGCCCTGTCACTTGGCTTGCCAATCAGCTAAATCACGGGACCCTCACATCACTTTTGAATAATATCTGTTAGTTTTTCAGCAGAGTTCTCAAGGTTCTCAACAGCCCCCGCCTCCTAGAGATCCTCTTTTTCATTACTATGATGCTGTTGGTAATCCCATATATGTATATCTGCACCATTATGAGGAGCATGGGAATCCAGTTTATATGCCTCCTATAGATCCTTATCAGGCCATTTATGATCCTTATCATTCTGTTACTCATTTGGGACCTACTTTTCCTGTGCAACCCTCTGGCTTACAAGGACAACCCTCTCAGGGACAACCTTCAACTCAGCAGGGCCCTGATTTTGATCCACAGGGACAACCATATGGTCCACAAGGCCAACCTTTACAAGGACAACCTTTGGTCCAACATGGACAACCCCCTGGTCTCTCAGGTCAACCTCTGGTTCAACCAGGATCATCTTTTGGTCTTGGGGGGGGAATTTATTCACCACAAAGTAAACCTGGTGGCCCTCAACAACCAGTTCAACAGCCGATTCAACCAGCTCAGCAACCGTCGCAACCTGCCCACCAGCAGATTCCTTCGTTTCCGCAGGTGGTTTTACCTATTTATCCTACTCAGCAGCCTGCTCAACCTGATCTGCAAGGTCAACCTGTGCAACCGCAGGGTGCTTATTACCCCAAGTTTCCTATCAACCAATATATAATGCACCCAAAATTCCGTACCCTCAAAATTAACCAGTATATAGTGCACCTCAAATTCCATACCCTCAAAATCAACCCGTGTATCAACAACCTCAAATTCATGCTTGAATTCTGCAGCAAAATCCTTATGCTACTTAGCAAGGACCTCAGTGGTCTGCTTCGACTCAATATCCTTGTCCTCAACCCTAGTATCAACGGAATTATCCTGTTTTTAATCCCTATGATCCGAGACAGAATATATGGGGACAAAATCCCATTCGGACTGGGTGGAATGTACATGCAGGTCCTTATCAAAGACCTCTAATGACTTTCAATACTCAGTTACTATTTCTTGCTATGTTGGAATTACCCGATGTGTTGAAATTAACAAATGATCCTATTCTTCATAATCCATATTGGCCTCCGGTTCCGACCAAGGTTCCTGGTGATTGTCCTAAATTTGAGGGTAATCCTGGTGAAGATCCCCAAATGCATGTTATGACATACCACTTATGGTGTTCTTCTAAGTCTTGGGTTGACGATTCTATTCATCTCCGTCTTTTCCAGTGAAATCTTACTGGTGCCACTGCAAAGTGGTACATTGAGTTGTCTCGTGGAGTTTTCCAACATTTCAATTCTTTGGCCATGGCATTCCTTACACATTTTCAGTTACCGATCTGCTATGAGACCGGGACACATCTCCTCACTTCATTGAAACAGGACCGAGCTACTCATATCTCGGATCATATTCATGAGTGGTGGCGTCTTTGTTGCATGATCAAATTTGAGATACCTGATTAGCTTCTGACTCATTGGTTCACTACCTCCTTTCTCAATCAGATTGCTAAAGACATTGCTATGGGGGCATGTGTAACCGAGGAACAAGCCATTGCTTATGCCTAGTACCTTGATCTCATGTATTATCAGTCTAGCACATTGTACGATATCTTGCCTAATTCTCCTCGACCTGGAAATTCTAAACCACCAATGACTCCATCCGTTGATGGTATAATTGGTTCCATATCGCAGACTTCTCAGAAGTCTCCTTCATCTAACTATGGGAAGCAGAAGTCTACTTATTCCAATAATGTGGCTTCTCAGTCAACTTTGAATTATGGCATGCCCGCAAAAATAAATGTTGTTTAGGCCAATCCTACAATACCACTTCCAAAGGTAAGAAGAAGGGTAAAGGTAAGGCTAAAGCCGATACCCTGGAACAAGATTCTCCAAAACCTCGTTCTGCTGATAGTTCTCAACGCAAACCAAAGTATCCTTGTTTGATTTGTGACAATGATCACTTCACGAAGGACTGTCCTCAATGGTCTGAAGTGATTCGTTTGCTCAAAGGCACCCAAGGAGCTCTAGTCGTTCTTAAAGAACCTTTCCCTCAGCAGACTCAGATGGTAGAGCACCCTCAGTCCTCTGCTCCATCTGATTCTCAAGTGTTCATGATGAACGGTTCTGCACCCGTTTCTATTGCTACTCGATCGAAATATTATTCTGGCTCGCGTCAGGCAGCGGGGAAGGAGATTGCTGATGGTCCTCCTCCCCCTCCTATTTCTAGTCCTCTTGAGATTGAACAGCCTAACACTGAATCTGTTGTGCAACCACCTTCCAAAGGTGTGCTCCGTAAGTCTTTGTACAATCCCAATGCCCGTGTCGCTCAGCATTACAGTGTTGTTGAAGATTTGGCTTAGGCGATGTCCACAATTTATGCATTATAAGTACTTCAGAGTTGTCCTTTTCAATGGAAAGCTTTGCTATCTACGATAGGTGGGATTGATCCTGCTGATACTAGCTTGCTCGCTTTCGATTTAGAGAATTTCGTCCCGCGACTCCCGCACCAAATTGTGCTCATCATTCAAGTTGGTATTAATGGTTTGAATATTCACTGAGCTGTCATGGACAAGGGTGCATCCACCTGTGTTATGTCATCTACTTGTTGGAAAGCCATTGGTTCTCTAGCTCTTACTTCATCACCCAATGCCCTTGAAGCATTTGATGGAAGAGAATCTAAACCTCTTGGTGTTCTCGCTAGTTTTCCGATCACGTTAGAAGGGAAGACAGTTAATGTCAAGGTCAAATTAATTGATGCAAAACTCAATTATAATGTCCTCCTCGGACGCAGTTGGACTCATGCCATGTTGTGTGTTCTTTCCACTCTCTTTCGTGTTTTTAAGTTCCTACACGAAGGAAATATTATTACTGTTGATCAATTGTCTTTTTTCACTTCTTCTTTTGAGAACAACGTTCTGTATGTGGACAAGATTCCTAATCCTTATGAGAGTGTAGGGCCAGGCCTTTTCAAGGATCCTGCCCTCATGGGTGTTTTCCCTCTTCCACCACTGAATACTGTTCAGGTCAGCATGATTTCTCGAACCGATGACCCCTGGGTTATCCCTTCTCCTAATTAGATCAGTTCGTTCGGTGATTCGATGCCTTTAAATCTAATCGAAATTGATTATTGTGAACTCTTTGCTGCATCGGATACTTTTTCCTCTGATTTTGCTCCTTAGAGCATAAATCTTGACATCTATTCTCAATCCCCTTGGCTTGGTGATTTTGATTCACCAGATCTTTTGAAAGAAGTGTTTCCTTTCGATGAGGCTATCATGGAAACCCTGTCTCTCGACGATTTTTTGTGGGATGATGGTCATCATCGTCCTCGTTTCTACCAAGCCTCGGGGCCATGTCTACCTGTATTGAGCGTTTTTCCTCTCAAGTTCCTTCTCCTCCGCTTCAAACACATATTCAGGTCCATGAGGTTTTTTCGGAAGGTAACTTGAGTAACATCACTCAGACGATGCCTATCAACATTTCCATTAAACCAGGAATCGTCGAGAACATCCATATTGGGGTTACTTGTTCTTCAGACGAAGTGCAAGTCTATACTAGCTTTTTTTGTGAATTCCGTGATGTCTTTGCATGGTCCTACAAATAAATGCCCATCATTGATCCTAGCATCGTGGTCCATTATATTCCTACTTACCTCAGTTCGAAACTTGTTTGTCAACGTCTTCGTCTGATGCATCCTAGGAAAGTTGCTGTCATTAAGGCCAAAGTGGAAAAGCTTCTCAAATATGGTTCCATTTATCTGATTCCCTTGACAGAATGGGTTTCTAATATTGTTCCCGTAAACAAGAAATAGGGCACTATTTGTGTCTGTGTTGACTATCGTGATATCAATCGAGATTTTCCTAAGGATAATTATCCTACTCCTTTCATCGATCAAATCATTAACGACTGTGCCAGGAGTGAGATTGTTTCCCTTATGGATGGTTTTTCAGGTTATAATCATATCAACATTCTCCCAAATTATCAACACAATACTTCTTTCATCTATCCTTGGGGTACCTTTGCATATAAGAAGCTTCCCTTTGGCGGGAAGAATTTCGGAGCCACATTTCAGCGCGCGATGTCTTATGCCTTTCATGATATTCATCACATAGTTTAGCCTTATCTAGATGACCTTCCCACTCATTCATTTAAGCATAGAGACCATCCTGACCATCTTCGTCAGATTTTTCTTTGTTGTAGACACTATAACATTCAGCTTAAGCCGCACAAGTGTGTCTTCTGCGTTGATTCCAGTAGACTCTTGTGGTTTATCGTTTCCAAAGACGGAATTCACCTGGATCCTCTCAAGGTTGAGGCTATTATCAATCTCCCCTCTCTTTCCTCATTGTATCAGTTCCAGATTTTACAAGGGAAAGCTAATTTTCTTCGTCGTTTTCTACCTAACTATGCCGAAGTAGCTAAAGGATTCACCCGATTGTTAAAACAGGGCGTTCCTTTTTACTAGGATGAGATCGCTCGGAAATATTTTGATGCATTGAAAAAATTGTTGGTCAATGCTCCTCTCCTGCGCCCTCCAGATTATCATCGTGATTTTTCCCTTTATTTGTCTGTTGCTTTCAGCACGATTACCATGGTTGTGGTACAAGACGATGATGACGGTCATGAGCATGTTATTTATTAATTGTCTCGTAACCTTCTCGACCCTGAAATGCGTTATGCCCACGTTGAGAAGTTAGCGTTGGCCGTTGTTCAGGCTGCTCAAAATTTTCGTCATTATATTCTTTTGCGTACAATGATGGTGATTCCTGAATGCAACCCCATGACCTACATATTGTCTCGACAATTGCTGGGGGAAACTACTCAAAGTGGATTGTCATCCTCCAAGAGTTTGATTTGGAATTTACTGCTGCCAAATCTAAGAAATCATTGGTCTTTGGTGATTTACTTTGTTCTCTCCCTTCCATCTCCACTCCTTCTCGTTCTGAGGACTTCATCCCAGACGATTCAATTTTCTTGATTATCACCCTCGATCCTTGGAATGGTGATATCATCGTCTATCTCCAAACTTCATCTTTTAGATCTGAGTTGATGAAGGATGCCTGCTGATGCATCCGCCATTAGTCGCAACCTTATCATATAGTTGGAGATACTCTCTATCGTATTGGAGTTGATTCCATACTCCGGTGATGTTTGACTCATGAGGAAGCCGAGAAAGCTTTGAATGATTGTCACAGTGGCACCTATGGCGGTCACATGTCTGGTTATGCTACTGCACAGAAGATTCTTCATGCTGGTTATTTTTGGCCTTCTATTTTCAAATACTATATTGTCGTAGTTCGTAAATGCCATGATTTCCAAATTTATCAATGCAAGATGCATGCACCACCCATTCCTCTTCATCCTGTCATTACCGTTGGTCCCTTTGCGAAATGGGGCATCGATTTTATGACGTGTAACTGTTATAGCATCATTTCTCACCTTGACATGATTCATGATTGCTTCATGGATTTTGGGCACCCATTCCTACAGACTTGGACAAATTCACTTAAAAACAGTGTAAAATCCCCCATACGTGACTATGCCCGTGTTTTTCCGCGTGTATACGCGAGTCCAGCTAGAATTTTCCGCGTATGCCATTAAAATGATTAAAACATATATAAAAAATCCCTAATTTCACATTGGGTTGATGGTTACTCAGGTAGTTCAACCACCCCAGCCCGTGGCCAACTGTTTCCAACTGTTGAAACTACTTGGAGGGACTATAAAAAGCCCTCATGTGTATGGCCTAAGGGAGAGGGAGAATTATTGATATTATACTCTGTTGGTATTCCCTATCCAAGTCTGATTCCCCGTGCCTCCTGCACTTTCCCAGTTCATTATAGGAAACCCTTGTTTCCTTGAGATGCACATCCCTTTATATGTCATCTCGTATGCACCAGTTTGGAAGGAGTCTTAGTGAGGCAAGGGCTGGACGGATCCGGACGACGGTCTGCAAAGGCCTTGGAAGGATCAGGTGATCTCTCCACTCGTTACTTTTGTACATGCTATTTATAATACAGAAGTACCATGCTGTTCCCGAAATAAACGTGTTAGTGTATGCTTATATGTATGAGAATATTTGTTATTTAAGCATTCATTATGATTTATCTGATGTTTTATATGAATTTCACTAACATTTAGAGTAGATATATGCTGTACAACCAGTTCTTCGTGCTTGTTTCTTCTTGTCTTTCAGGTTAAGAAGGAAGGACGGTTGCTGGGGGTTTGAACCCTGTGGGATCTTCTTCAACCATAGGACCTACGGGTAACTTTCTCATTCTACTCTATTTAGTTTTTCTGAACGTGCATGGTTGTGTGAGTCTCTGTTAAGTAGCATGCCCCTGCTCTGTGGAGGTTGTATCCCAACCAACCTCTAGGGTGATATTTCCCCGAAACAGAACTGGCGACTCCGCTGGGGATCACATTCTTGTGATTCTCCTGTTGGGTTGTTTCAGCTATTTGGTAGGTTGCCAGCAGTTTTATCTTTCAATTGCAGTCCAGTTTACTTTCTTGCAGTCAGTCTGAAGCCCTGGTGTCTTTTCCAGGCTTGTTCTTTTTGTTTTTTCATTATTTTCCTTTGTATACGCGATTTTTTTTGCACACAGTCACGTATACACGCAGGTTTGTCTAAAGGAACCCGTGTATACGCGAGTTTCCCTTAGCACAGACGCGTATGCACGCTGGTTGCATAACTGTGAAGTAGCGTATACCTAGGCAAATTTTGAATTTTTGGGATTCTTGACTTTTTGGTCCTTTCTGGCTGTGGACGCCTGTTTCTACAGTGTCTCTGTACTTACTGGAGTGTGAAGGAAGTAGTTTCATGTCTTTTCTCTCTTTCGTTTGAGTGAAAACTAGTCTTTTTGGCAAAGTGTTGTTGCTGGTGCTGGCACTTCTGGATTGAGTTCCAAGATCGCTTTCTGAGCATTCTTGGCTGTTCTGCTTTATCAAAACAGAGAGCTGCTGCTCACTGACTCGCTCCTATCTTTGTGTTGTGCTTCACATTGCGATTTTTTCTTCGTTTTTGATTGGTTTTCTTGAGTTCCATAGGCTAGGGTTTTGTTGCAACTTTTGAAGGGCTTTTCTTGCTTCTTTGAGTTTTTGTTTGCAACGAGTTTTGCACTATTTGTCTAGGCTGAGTGGCTGAGTTTTGGTCTTATTTTGGTCTTATTTGATCTTGCTACGGGTTAGCTTTATAAGGTTTGGGAGCATTATTGAAGTTTGTACTTGAAATTTGGTCCCATTTTGGTTTGGATTTTGATAGTTGTGCTTGGTCTTTTCGAGCTCTTTCTCTATAAAACAAAAAAGCTCAAAAAACATTTGCTTTGCTTTTTGTTTTTGCATTTCAAAGGCTTAAAAAAAATTTAGACTTGTTATTTGCTTTTGTTGTTGCATTTTCATTTTCGTTTGCTACAACTTTTGAAGCTTTTGTGGAGTTTCTTGCTTTAGTTTTAGGCTTGATTTTGAGGAGGAGTTGTCACTTGATTTCTTATTCTTTTTTTTAAGTGTTTTTGGTGTCCTTATTTTAAGAGTTCTTGATTGCGAGAGCTAGCTTTTTGGACAACAAAAGAAGAGTTAAAACTGAAGGTACTTTTTGGGAATTTCACTCCGCTTTAAGAGATTTGCATCTTAGGATTTACATGCTTGTAGTGATTTGCATTAGGTGCATATAATCATTTAGTTAGCTTCTTAGTTTTTGTGAGTGTGAGTTTGCTATTTGAAAAGAAAAAATACAAATTTTTAGTCTCGTAGAACCTGTATAGAGATTGCTCTTCATCGAAAGACAAAGAACTGCATTTTCATGTAGTTAAGTTTTTATTAATTTCTTTTGCGTCAAAACACCATACGTTTCATCTCCATATCCTTGTGACTTAATATAACAGCCCTTAAAATAAGCGATTTAATCTAAAATCAACTCGCAAGTTTTTCTAAGTGTCAATCACCAACTAGCTAGGTTGTAGGGCCTTGGAATAGGTGAGTGGAGAGTTAACTCTCCAAGGCCACTCAAACAAACATAGAAGTTGATTAATTGAGCGAAATCCAACTCCGTGAGGTGGACTGGGAAAGCTCTCATCCGAGAGTCAAGCGCGAGGGGAAGTGAAGGTTGAGAAGAGGGATACCCCCCTCCGATTAGCTGAATCTGACCTCAAGACCGTTCCGCCCAGCTTCTGATACGGATTGGTGTCCATAGTTGCCACTCCTAGGTTCCACACAGGTGACTGCGGGGGGGAATACCCGTGGTACCTGAGGCAGACGTCGCATCACTTTCAGCAGTACTTCTGGGGGGTGCCCTTGAGAAGCTTGGGTGCTTGAGCCGGCAAAGGCTGTCGTTAGGAGGTCGGCGTAACTGTTTCTGATACCTTCGCTAGTTGTTCTGGGCCCTAATCATCCCAGACTGCTTTCGGGAGGTCCTATACTTCGCTTTCCTGTATTTTGGTGTCCGGTCCTCATCACCCGGAGCGGAAATACTTGCAGGCTGTTTTCTTGTTGTTTCTCAGGGATTTTTATTTTAGTGAGTGCTCTTTGCTCCTAGCTTGCCTAGCTTTTCGCTTTTTTGAGTCTAATTTAATAAATCTATAAAAGTGGCTGATCAAGCGCCTCGACGTTCGAGGAGAATCCGGGGGTTATCTCCCGAGAGTGCAGAGCCTTCTTCGAGAAGGCGTAGGAGTGATTTAGCAGGTGGTTACCACCCTGTGGAGTCTGACGCTGTGGAGAGAGATCCTCCACCAAGGTCTGAAGGTTTCGTAAATGATTCTGGTGTCGGTCCCAAGAGGAGCGTTCCGCTCACCTCGCGAGTTTTTTTTCCTCAGGAAGAAGATTTTCAAGTTGAAGACGTACCTGAGCCTCCTGCTACAGGTCCATCTCCTCTTCCTCCTGATCATCCGTTTGTTATTCAGTACATCGGACCGGAGTCGGAGAGACCGCCGGATCTTCCGTATCATTCTTATCTTTCGATGGCCACGGCCGGAAACACAGCTTCGGCTAGTGCTGCAGGCAGTGAGACTCCTTTTGTCGAAGGCGGGGGCACTATTGCTACATATTCGATTGCTTCTGGTTCTTCTTGTGTTTGGCTGCAGGTTCACCCAACGCTTGCCTTATATTGGTCCCTTTTGTTCAGGGATGTCCATTAGTGGAAATCCCTCTTTTTCCTTTTCCGCTGCTTCAGCTGGATCTACGCCCATGTCTAACATGGCTAGTGGATCAGCTTCGTTTCAGGGTTTCCCCTTTGGGACTAGGCATATTCCTAGTTCCAATCCTTCGTTAGGGTCGTTTCCGTTTACATCCCAGACCCAGAGTTTCAACCCTTGGTCTGGGGGGAAAAGTTCGACTACTTTTACGGGATGGAATCCTGTCTTTACTACAGCGGGGGCAAGGAATCAGTTCTTCGGAGGTTATCAAGGGAATGCTTCTTTCCCTTCATCGAGTGCTTATCAGTCTTTTTCTCCTCTGTCTAATGCTTGGAACCCCTATCAGGGGCTCTCCTCTTCATTCAACACTTCAGCGGGGGGAACTGGTCTGGGCTTTGGTAACTCGGCGTGGGGAGGAGATTCTTCTCGGTTTCTCTGAGTCCTTCTGGCCGACACAGTGCCTCATCAAATCCAGGCTATGCCTTTTTAGAATGTTGGGAATCCATCCATCAAGGATGGGTCTCGAGCCTCCGCCTCGCTTAGTTTATCATGAGTTAGCTTGCCGATTTGTCCTAGATCGTGGCCCAATTCGTTATAGTACGGGATGGCCTCCGAGTCCAAACCAAACTTCCTTGAGACATTCCAAAGTTTGAAGGTAAGAATGAAGGATACGGCGGACTGTCTCACACCACTTATGGTGCTCCTCCGACTCCCCCGATCGATGACTCGTTGGATGGATCTTCCGCCTAGCGTGCGCGGAATGGTATATCGAGCTCACTGGGGGCAGTTTCGCCACATTTGGGGAACTGGCTGTCACATTTCTTAACCATTTTCAGTTGCCTGTCAGATATGAGGCTGGGACCGAACTCCTGGCTAATTTTAAGCAGGATGAGGCAACTCACATTTCTGATCATATTCAGAAATGGAGGAGAAGGAAGAGGCTTATCAAAGCCCATATTCCAGGTGAGTTCCTTCTCGAGTGGTTTTTGAAATCGCTTCAGTCAGATATTTCAAAGGATGTATCCATGTCAGGGGTATATTCCGAGGAGCAGGCCATCTTTAGGGCCCAGCAGTTAGATTTGATCTATTCTCAGTCTGGCATGCTTTACAAGTATTTTCCCAATGCTCCTCGCTCCAAATTGGATCTATCGAAACCCAAACCTGGTCCGCATGGTGACGGACTTGTCGGATCGGTCGGTAGTAGTGCAGCCAGCCTGCTTTCTCAATTGCAGCAGTTGTCTTTACAATCTGCTTCTTCTGGTCAGGCTGTGCCTGCTGATTCATCACCTTCCCAGTCTTTGTCCATTAATGCTGTCCAATCTTCTGAACCCAAAGGAAATCAACAGTCCGATGGGAAGAAGAAGGGACGTAATAACAAGAAGAAGGGCAAGAATGGGAAGGGAAATGCAAATAAAACCAACGAGCGTGTTGGTGAGGGCCAAAAGGAGAAAAAGAAAGTGAAGTTTCCATGCAAGCTTTGTGTTGGAGACCATCTCACACACCTTTGCCCGAAAATTCAGGATGCTCAGCGCCTGTTATCTCAGCAGGGTTCTTCTAGTTCCCAGGCTGTGCTAACAAACCCTTTTCCCCAAGGGCAGCAATTAGTTGTTGGCGTGAACCAAAATCCTGGGGCTTCCTCTGGAGGTGCCCAGGAAGGGGAAATTCCATCGAACATCTTTATGATGAGTGCTCACGTGGATGTCGCTACGAGATCCCGTGATTATGGCGGAGAGGAATCTTCGAAAGCTAAGGAAGTTCTTGATGCTACTGAGCCGCTTCACATCACGAAGCCAACTGTCGAGTCTATGCCTCGGATGCCAAAAGCATCTTCTAAGCGGTCAACGATTAATCCGAACATGAGGGCTGCCCAAAACTACTCGATTGTAGAAGATCTGGCGCAGAGTCCTTGTGCTATGTCAGCTTTAGAGGTACTCCAGTCTTGTCCGGCTCAGCGCAGTGCTTTTCTCACTGCCATTGGGGCTATTGATCCAAAAAATTCTCTTCTAATTACGTTTGATATGACTAATTTTAAAAAGAGACTCCCTCATCACATGGCTTTTCACATTAAATCGTCGTATCGAAAGACCAATATCTTTCGAACGGTGGTCGATGAGGGTGCTTCCACATGCGTGATGTCTCTCACATGTTGGAAAACAATTGGATCTCCCAAAGCTGTTCCATCTAGCACTGTCCTTACTGCGTTCGATGGCCATTCTCACAGGCCCCATGGTATTGTCCCAACTTTGCCCATCTGTGTTGGGGGAAAAACTGTCAACATAGAGGTTGAGGTAGTAGATGCAGCCTTGGACTACAACCTTCTATTGGGGAGGAACTGGATTTATGAGATGGATGCCATTGCATCCTCATTATTTCGAATTGTATGTTTCCCCCACGAAGGGAGGATTGTCACAGTGGATCAACTGGACTGTCCTCAGGCAGACCTGAATGCGCCTTCTGACTCATCTGTTCCTAAGTTGGACAATACTAAGGCGCCTGTTGAGAATCTAGGACTTGGAATGTATTCTTCCCTGATGGGTACTTTTGATCTTCCTCCTCCTACTGTGTCTATTAATGCTATTTCATCCTCCAAGGCTCCCCTTCGAAGAGAGTTCTTTCGAACTCATTATTTTTCGGACCCTTGGACCTTACCTTCCCCTACTGCCACATTGGCGGAAGGTCAAGTGGGTGGTATGGCATTTCCGATTTCTGCAGCTGAGATTGCATATCAGTCTATTGTTGACACTGCAGAATCTGTTCCAGCTCCTCTTTCGCCGGAAGAGTTGGATGGTGATGTGGCTCCGGCTTGGACGATTAGTTCTTCTTCGGCCCAGGATTGTCTTGATACCACTCTTCCATCTGAAGAGGCAATCCTAGAAGCCATGACTGGTATAGATAGACCGTGGGATGATTTGCATCATCGGTCTTACTTCCTACCTGACTTGAACGAAGTCGAAACTAGTTTTCCAAGTCCTCAGTCTCCTGGTCCTGTTCACCCAGTCTTGAGCCCTTTGGCACCAACACAGGTATATGCTGAAGGGAACATGGTTGTGATCTCTCCTACTATCCCGGTGAACATTTCCAGGGATCCCAATATTGTCGAGAATGTCTTCATTGGAGCTGAATGTTCCCGTGAAGAGGTTCAAATTTATACCGAGCTCTTCAAAGAGTATAGAGATGTATTTGCTTGGTCTTATGAGGAAATGCCTGGCATAGACCCATCTATTGTCCAGCATGAGATCAAGACGTATGAAAACGCTAAGCTGGTGAGGCAAAAGCTTCGTCCGATTACATCCGGTCGGTTATTGGGATTCATTGTGCCTTCGGAAGGGACAGGGGTAGATCCCTTTAAGGTTGAGGCAATACTTTGGTTGCCTCCCCCGTTGGCGGAGCCCTGAAATGGGCTCTATTTGAAGAAGTATTATGCCTATGCTTTGGCTTGGCATGTTGCTTTTGTATATAGTAGTTTTTACTTTGTACATATCTGATTGATTTTCGATCTTTGATGAGTTGGTGATGTTTTTGATCTGCTTTGGCAGGTTGTGTTGGATGTCATGAGTCATTTTGGTTTCGCCGATGGTGCTAGTAGACACACCCGGAACTTAGCTTCCGCGGCTTCGGTGCTTCATTATCCATCCGGTCAGCTGTTAGTATCAAGAGGGGTCTGCATTGGTCCTGCTTCCAATAATATAGTAGAATACACTGCAGTTGTTCATCTACTCTCGGAGGCAATATCTTTGGGTGTTGATTCGTTGGTAGTTTTCTTGGACTCTCAGCTGGTGGTGTCGCAGTTGAACAATACTTATCGGGTACGAGATCCATTTTTATTACAATTGTTCTTGAGGGTACGTTTGTTACAAAGGTCATTTCAATTTTTAACTTTCATTCATATTCCTCGAGCTGACAATTGGTTTGCTGACTCATTAGCTAATCAAGCTTTAGATTGGCATATTAATCATTCAATACAATAATTTTTAATCATCAAAAACATCATACATTTGATACATTTATCACATCACATCAAATATCGCTGTATATATATCATCGGAGTGTCAAAAACTTTACAAAATTTGGATCCATAATCTCGTACAAAACCTGGGCTTATGCCCCATCATGTTTAGTCTCAAAAAGAATATACAGTCATCTAATATATAAAATCTGTCTACTCCTGAGGTCCCTGTCCAGCAGTCGTGTTCCTATAGAACGTAACTGCAGTGGCCACACGGCGGAATAATCTAACCCAGTCTCGGGGTACTCCAACTACCCGTCTCTGGATGGCTTCAGGCAAGTCCTCCACGACAGCCATAGGGATTTGGCGGGTTAATCCTTCCAAGTTTCTCTGCACGGCTTGGAGTGTCTTGTCTGAGTCCACTGTCTCTGCCTCGCCCCTGCGATGCTTATGGCGTGGGAGACCCTCAGGTCGAATTGGTCCAACATCTGAAACATGATCATTTTAAATTGTCAGTTATTATGAATCCAATCAAAAACATGTTTGTTTTTTCCATTTTTTCATACATATTTGAAAAAATCCAAAAAAAATCATATAAGTCAAAAAATTTTCAAAACTTACCGACTGCTCCCCATGCTGTGCCAGGTGGAAGTACTAGATCTGGATCTCCTCGGAAATCCATCCCGGCATAGGGATAGTCGTCCACTGCGATGATCTGTTCTCCCCACCACAGGAAGAACTCATCGTCCCATGTGGTTCGGGGTACTTTGCTACCCCCAATCTCTTCATCATGTTTGCCCAACGGGCGATTCTTGGGTCCCACGGGCTGCTGATAGTCGAGATCACTCTGGGTCTCAAAGCTGGAATCCTCTCAAAGAAGAATGTTGTCAAAATGGTCCCATAGCCAAAGTGTTTAGTCTTTACTTGGCGAATGGAGGTCAGCTGTTGTTTCATGTTCAGTAGCAGGGCTGTGCACCAGTCGTACACATGAGTCAAACACTCTACAGCTATACTCATTTGCGTCCTGGACGCCTGATGTAGTGAGGCAGATCCTGCCACTCTGTTGATGGTGAAAAGGAGGATCTTCATGTGCAAATCCCTGATATCTCTAATTGCAATCTGTGTTCCAACCTTTTTGGAATTCTCTACACAATATACGTGGACATAATCTTCCATGGTCAACCCTCCCAGGAACTTTCCGTGCAAGTCCACTGGTTCTCCCCTCCTGGAGAGTCCAGTGATGAAATATATATCCTCCACTTCAATGCATAGTGGCATATGATCAATTATGAAGCAATCCTGATCTGGTTCCCAGTAATTTACGAGCATTTCTAGCAACCGCACATTGCTTTTCATGTTTGGCATTTTAAAGAATTTGAACAATCCGCAGTTTCGGAGGATATTTTGTGTTGCGCGATCCTGCATGACCTCTTGGTCTATTGCGCTATGCTCACGTTCCCTCCATGAGATGGTCATCCTGAGAAATTTCATCAAATTTTGCATTAGCCACGCTTTTTAAGTTTCGGCCCTGCGCATACGCGGTTTTTCCTGTACACATTCGCGTGTATACGTGGGTTTCCTTCAATGAACCCGCGTATGCGCAGGTACGCATATTTTAGCAAGGGTTTTAAAGCTAAAAATCACTTAATTTTAATTTCCAAATGGACAAAATGAATAAACAGGATGATTAAGGAGCCTACCTGAAGTTTCGCTGAGTTCCGACGGTTGGTTGTTCCTGATTTGCTGAAAGAAGTTTTTTGCTCCAAAGCACTTTTTCCAAATCAGCTATGCAATAATGAACCAAATGAGAGGTAATTTGTCTATTTATGGCTAAAAAATTGAAAATTTTCGCAAAAATTTCCTTATGCTTATTTTTTGGATCTATCTTAAGCTGTTTAACTCGGTTGCTTGGAAGTGCCCAGTTTGGTATGTTTTCAGGTACATTTTGACGATTTTGAGATTTTTCCCAGTTTTTGATCCATCATTTCTGACTCTTCACGGCAGGTATATGATCTTCGCTGGCATATAGGTTAGGGACATCACTTTCCGTTGCATCTTGCATTCTAGCCTCCATACTGATCACTTGCCTTAGGGTCGATCCCATCAGGTCATGAGTATTATACCCATTTCACTCGCCGATTATTTAATCATGACTTGATGGTAGAGCCTTCCTTTACATGGGCTTCCTAGTTAGTTCCTTGCTATCACTTGTTGCCCATGCTGCTTTTTATGTAGGCTCGGGAGTCCTCTTTAGTCCCGCCATGTCTTTTGTGTTGAAGCTTCATTCTTCTCCTTCATCACTTATCATTTTTATGGCTTATACCCTAGAGGCTCCCTGGTGTCGTTAAGTTGTATTACTGCATTGCATATTGGCTACTTGTTTATCCTGGCCTTTAGCCGGCTTCATTTGGACTCGATGTTTAAGCCAACTTTTGACCTTGAATTTTTGTACAAGTTAACCATTGCATGCACTTAGCTATCACGACTTGACACCTTTGTACCCATGGATGGAACGTTCCTCTGAGTATCACTGACCAGTTTTCGCCACCTTGCATTGAGCATCGGATTGTTCCAAACCCCGGAACTAGTGCATCTGCTTTCTTGATACTCGTTCTATCCATTGTACCATAGCATTCTTTTATTCTTTTTCAGGCTTATTATGAAAAAGACAAAAAAAATTAAATATAACAAAAAGAGCGGGAACGGGATGTATCTTCGTTATTTCGATGGTAGTACAGAGTCAGTTTTGTCGCCCTTGAACAAAGCACATATATTTATATATATTTCCTTCATTTGAGATGGTTCTAGTTTGACCTAGGTTCAGCCTTTACCATGTTTCACTTGTCAGTTCTCCCCCGGTTGGTTATCTCTTCCAATCATATGGAGAGTTTGTTTTGCCTCCTGCATAACAGACTTATACAGTGTCACTTTTTACTACCATGGTCATCACGAGTCGTGCTTTTGTTCAAGGGAAGTCTAGCCTGAGTCGGCCATTCTGCGGTGTCTCTTGACTCATTATTCAGTCGGCCTTCCCGGTCTTGTCAGTATCATGTTCTATCACATCAGATGTTTTGGTCTTCTGCTCGTGCTGGTTTGAGAGGGTCCCCATTGACTTCTTGCCGGCGGGTTTGTCTCTTATTAACTACGACACATTGCTCTGAGAGCAAACCTAGAGCCGCACCTTGGGCCTATTTCCATCGTTGATAGGTGACCTCGTGCTCAGCATTTGATCATCATCATGGGTCTTTGACTGAGTGGTTTCCCCTGTGTTCGACGTCAGCACACATTATCACACTTGGGATTCGTGCAGTACCTTGATTTCCATTTGACCCTATCGGTGGATTTCTCGCCTCTGTGTCAACTTTCATTATTGGTTGGTTCAGAGGGTTTCTTCCGTGCGCTAGCTTCATCTTGTGCATGTCAGAAACGTACTTCGGTTTTGGTTCCGTCACTCTACTTCGTCCGATTCCTTCCAAATTTTGGCCTGCGGGTTACACTCGCGCTGGATTGATGTGGGATGCCTTAATGCCTTCCTTCCAGCAGATCTTTTCCCATCGACTCCGACTCATTGCTCTGGGAATAAGGTCTAGAGTCTTTTTGTCAGTACCTTAGGGTTTGCAGTCATCAGTGGCAGACTCTTCGCTATCGACGGTGGGGATTCATCATTGCCTCCTGATTGGTAGATTCTTTCAAGTGTTCGACTTCAACTCATTCATTCGCACTTGTCAGATTGTACTGGGGCACCTTGACACTCATTTTCATTATTGGTGGGTTGTCTCACGTTGGTTAACGGTATACATCATTGACCGGTAATCCAACGATTTCTCACATGGTCGACTTCAGCTCATTTATTCCCATTGTGTAGAATTGTGCCATAGTGATCGGTGAAGACCTCGGGTTGCATCATCATTCTTCGGTTCACTTTTGACAGTCCATTCAGTTTCTGCCAGTGATGTCGTCCACCCTTATATGTTGCAGTTAGTACAGCAGCATCCTATATGTTGGCTCCCGAGTTGCGTGATTGTACCGTTTGATCCACCTCTTCTGATCCGGTACTTGGAGATTCAGTTACTTGATCAGACATCCAGTTGCACCATCTTTGATCAGCTTTCTATATGTGATACTTGGACATTGATTCAGACTTGTATTTCCGGGCCATGCTCAGATGATTCATTATGTATTTTCAGTTCAGCTATACTTGTATACATGTTGGATCTATTCAGTACTTTCCATATGATGTATTTTTGACTGAGCATGGGTATGCCCGCCTCAGCATGAGTTGACTCTTTGGTTTCTTTCATTGGTTTTTGGCAGGCTGAAATCTGGTGAAGTCCTCTCTTGTCCTTGCGAAGTTCTTTCTATGTGCATAATACATTTCGGCCATCATGTACCCCTTCTGACCTCATATATTAGGGGGCATCTGTTATAGCATCATTTCTCACCTTGACATGATTGATGATTGCTTCATGGCTTTATGGGCACCCATTCCTACAGACTTGGACAAATTCACTTAAAAACAGTGGAAAATCCTCCATACGCGACTATGCCCGTGTTTTTCCGCGTGTATACGCGAGTACAGCTAGAATTTTCCGCGTATGCCATTTTAATGATTAAAAAATATATAAAAATCCCTAATTTTGCGCTGGGTTGATGGTTACTCAGGTAGTTCAACCACCCCAGCCCGTGGCCAACTGTTTCCAACTGCTGAAACTACTTGGAGGGACTATAAAAAGACCTCATATGTATGGCCTAAGGGAGAGAGAGAATGATTATTATTATACTCTGTTGGTATTTCCCCAATCCAAGTCTGATTCCCCGTGCCTCCTGCACTTTCCCAGTTCATTTCAGGAAACCCTTGTTTCCTTGAGATACATCCCTTTATATGTTATCTCGTGTGCACTCATTTGGAAGGAGTCTTAGCGAGGCAAGGGCTGGACGGATCCGGACGACGGTCTGCGAAGGCCTTGGAAGGATCAGGTGATCTCTCCACTTGTTACTTTTGTACATGCTATTTATAATACAGAAGTATCATGCTATTCCCGAAATAAACGTGTTAGTGTATGCTTTTATGTATGAGAATATTTGTTATACAAGAATTCATCATGATTTATTTAATGTTTTATATGAATCTCACTAACATTTAGAGTAGATATATGCTGTACAACTTGTCCTTTGTGCTGGTTTCTTCTTGTATTTTAGGTTAAGAAGGAAGGACGGTTGCTGGGGGTTTGAACCCTGCGGGATCATCTTCAACTGTAGGACCTACGGGTAACTCTCTCATTCTGCTCTATTTAGTTTTTCTGAACGTGCATGGTTGTGTGAGTCTCTGTTAAGTAGCATGCCCCTACTCTGTGGAGGTTGTATCCCAACCAACCTCTAGGGTGATATTTCCCCGAAACAGTAACCCTCACTCGACTGGGGGGCATGCTTATATTATTGTAGCCGTAGACTACTTCACCAAATGGGCCGAAGCAATGCCTACACTTGCCACTGATGGTAAGACAACTGCTCAGTTCATATTCAATCACATTATTGCTAGGTTTGGTGTCCCTCAAGCCATCGTTACCGATCATGGTTCCCATTTTCGACATTATATGGTGGCGGAGTTGACTTCTAAGTTGGGTCTGTGTCATGACAGCTCAACGCCGTACTACCCTAAAGCCAATGGCCAGGTTGAAGTTGTGAACAAATTTCTTGTCACGATGCTTCAACGTACGATTTGGATCCACAAATAAAATTGGAATCTCATGTTATTTTCAGCTCTTTGGGCATACCGAACCTCAGTGAAGAACGCAACTGGTTTCACTCCTTTCCAGTTGGTTTATGGCCTGGAATCTACTCTTCTGATTGAATGTGAAATACCTTCACTCAAGTTGGCTATTGAATTACTGCTGAATAATTCGCCAGAAGAAGAGCATCTCCTTTATTTAGAAAGGTTGGATGAAACCCGCCGATTTGCTGCTCTCGTTATCGAGGCACAGAAAAATTAGGTCAAAACTCATTTTGATCAATCAGTTTCCCCTCATTATTTTGTTGAAGGAGATCTCGTCCTCCTATATGACCAAGCTCGTGATAATTTGGGGGCAGGAAAATTTCAACCTATGTGGCATGCACCCTACATCGTTAAATGTGTGTTGCAGAATGGGGCCTATGAGCTAATTGATTACGAATGTCATCCTCTTGAACAGCCCAGAAATGGGTTGTATCTCAAAAAATATTATGCATGAGTCATTCATGCGTAATAGGTGTACATAGGTGTTTTTTTCATTTTTGTACATTTTTTCTGGTTTGGTGTGCTTTGTGAGCATTTTCTTGCTTATTGGGTCTTGCTTATTGTGTATATGTCTATTACCCCTTATGTCGGTTTCGCGGATGGTGCTTCCCACAGTACCAGGAATTTGTCTTCGGTAGCCTAGGTAATTTATGATCCTGCTGGTGAGTTGATAGATCTGCAAGGTATTTGTCTAGGATGAACTACAAACAATGTCGTTGAATATAGCACTGTCATTGAGCTATTAACTGAGGCAATCAACCTCAGCATATGCGCATTGCTTGTAAATCTAGATTCACAACTTGTTGTTCTGCAACTCAATAATCATTATTCAATTAGAAATCCACACATTCTGAGATTGTATTTACATATTCGTTTGTTGAAAATACATTTTGATTTTATTACCTATCAACATATTCCTAGATGAATGAACACATTAAGTGATACAGTGGCTAACATTGTATTAGATAGACATTTTCATAATTTGTAAAAGCATCATCATATGTAAAAGATCCATGTAGGGAAATAAGATGTATATATATATATATATATATATATATATATATATATATATATATATATATATATCAAATGTTTGCAACCATGTGCATCATAACTTCAAAAAATATATGTGTGTTTCTGTTACATCCTGTGACATCATGTCTCTCAAATATGCAGATAAAATAAAACTAGGTGTCTAATCAGTATGGTGCTCGTGATAACATGTCACGGCCCGTACTAGCCACCTCAGAAAGCAGTGAATTCGGTTGGGCACCCCTACGGTATGTATCTGGTAGGCGTGAGGAACATCATCAAAACGTGCATAATCTGGGACTCCTCATGTGATCCCCTCCAGGTTGCGTACTATCTCATCTTCCTTTGAGACATGGTGTTAGGAAGAATTTTTTCAGACCACAGTTTCTGAGAGCTTCCATGACTCCCTCATTTTCTATGGCTAGCTCATCTTCTTCACTATGTTCCCATTCTTTCCATTCAATGACCATTTTGCATCTTTTTACTTGCAAACACACACACATGAGTGATATTAGTCAATTTTGAACCTTAAAACTATAAACAATTGGGGTATTTGATGAGCATTTTTAGCTAAAAATGGTTTGTGCCGTTGGCGCAACTGTTTCCAAAACAGTCGTGCCAATGGGCATGCCCTAGTGTTAAAAATCAAGCAGTTGGCACAACTTCGTGTCCGAAACCCGCGCCAACCGCGAAGCCCTAATTTTTACATTTCTTCGCCCAAAATTCAAAAATAACAATTGTAGGAAGCAAGAAATGGCTTAAAATAATGAGATGGATCTCAGCTCTTACCTGGAGTTGATGGATTTGCGATTTATCCGCTGGATTGGCTGCTATTGTCACCACAAGATTGCACAGCAAAATGGGTAACTATTGCTCCACAAGAGGTAAAAAGTGAAAAGTAATTATTTTTACCATTTTTGGCATTTTATAACTTTTTCACAAACCTAATTAGGTTTTAAGGCATGTTTTTCGATTATTTTATTCTATTATTTTTGAGAAATGGGTTTTACACGTCTCTTGTGTAGAAACAGGTTTTTCATGCGACAATGATGAAGTAACGAGTTATATTTTATACTTTTTCAGACTCGGTAAAAACACGAAAAATTTACTATTGGAGTCATCTTTTAGCTCTTTTCTGACTCTCTAAAAGTGAAAAGATTGTCGAGATTCTTGTCATTTTGAACTCGTTAAATGGCTGCGAAACAATATCTGCCCAGTATACGTTTAACCCTTTTTCGGGCTGGGACATATTATTTATGAAAAAGGAATACCTTAGCCTATCACGACTAAGAGTTTCTCTCAGACACAGTTTTCTACCTTTTCGGATCTGTGAGACTACCTACGAAAAGGGATTGCTGGAGTTTTATTTTCTGTCATCTTTTCAATCTCTCTAAACATGAAAAGATGTCGATTTCTTCCTTTGTTAGACTCATTAAACCCTGATGACATCGGACTTCGTCACCATGACGTTATTTTGAGTTCCTCCTTCCTAGGGCTCGTAAAATTTACTAGGTTGGATTTGTTCGAAGGACAAATTTACAGCGCAAGCATATGTTATCCCCTTCAAGCTTGTTTTAAAAAAATAATTGGGGTACTCGCCAAAAATGGTGGGGGAAAATGGAACCGATTTTTAGTTATGTTGACAGTATGTCGCTCTTGAACATGGCACTTGTCTGCATTTGTGTCGGGTTGGGGACATCTCATTTCGTCATTT
>JAXQQM020059192.1:0-41214 GCA_034641835.2 Pinus albicaulis
GATCCTTGTGCCCAAGATTGAGATTGATTTTGAAATTGGGGCCAAGGTTGCTGCCAAGAATTCCAAGGTGAAGGTTGATTATACATTTGATCATGGAATCCTTGTGTCTGAGGTCCCTGCCAAGGTCTTCTAGATACAAAATTAAGAGACTCTATGGAATCTGTAGGAGTTTCTTCCTGAAAAACAGCCTTGAGACCAGGAAGAGAAGGACAATTCTTGGTCTCATGTTTCTCAGAACAAATGACACAGGTTTCTATAACTTTTACATCCAAAGGACACTCTCTTAGGGCATGTTTCTTTCTACATTTGGGACAAAAGATTGCCAAGGCATCAGATTCAGCCTTTTGCTTGTTTTGTATCTTGAGGGTGTCTATTTGTTCACTAAGACTCCCTAAGATTTCAGATTTAAAATCATCAAGCATATGTCCTATTTCTGATCTACTTACTGTCCCAGAAGTAGATTTACTTGCCCTTGCAAGAGCAGGATCTCTTGGACCTTTGGCAGTTTTAGATTTCCCTCTTGAAAGGTTAATACATAACTCCGATATTTCAGGTAATGTGAGTTGTGATATATCCCCTTTTCCCATCATGTTAAGGATGTCCAACCATTCATCCCTATTTGTTTTCAACAAAAGAGCTTTTAAAGTGTCTTGATCTAGGTTTTCCATTTGTGCCCTTTTTATGTTGTATTTAAATCTTTCCAACAAATCTTCTAAGTTTTCATCTTCTTTTTGTAACATCTTGAACACTTCTTCCTTATGATTAACCGGCATACAATAATCCAAGTATCTCTCTAGAAATGCTTGTTTCATTTCTTCCCATGTTCTAATATAACTACTGATTAGACTCATAAACCACTTCAATGCTGCTCCCTTCAAAGTTGAAGGAAATAATTTCAATTTTTGAGCATCTTGTAGGTAGTCATAAGTCCTACACAGTACTTCAAATTCGAATAAGAAAGTTTCAGGATCTTCAGTTTTAAGTCCATAGAAGTTTGGAAGGACAGAGGGTGAAATGTTTTTCATGGTTGTATTGGTTTCTTCATCAAGTATAGGGAACCCAAAAGAGTTTCCTATTCTACCTCTTCCTCCATTCGCACCTCTACCTTCTTCTCTTCTACCTCCTTCTTCTCTACCTCCTTCTTCTCTACCTCTACCTCTCCCTCCAAATAGTGTGTTTTCTCCATTAAAAACTCCTCCTCCCCCTTCTTCTGCCATGGTTGAATTCCCTATGGAAGTGGAAAGGTTTGTATCCCTACTAGGAGTCTTTAGATCTTCTTCTATAGTAGGTTCAGTGGATGAAGTGGAAGGTTTCTCTAATGGAATAGTTGACCTTAGATCTTCTAGAAGTCCAGGATCAAGGGAGGATGGAAGATGGGTTTGAGTTGAAGGTGTACTAGCTCTAGATCTAGATGAAACAAGTGGTGTTCTAGAAATCAAACTTCTACCTCTGCTGCTTATAAATCTTCCCCTTGAATCTCTCTCCCTACGCATAAAATTGTTTTTTTGGATGCTAAGAAACAAAGGTTACCTAGTTTTCACTTCCCCGGCAACGGCGCCAAAATGTTTGGTCTCAATCTAGTCTCCTAAACTGAGCTCATTTAATTGTCAACCAGGATTTGTAAACTGCTGAAGTGAAGTGTACCGTATGTACCTAGGTGCTTGTTTCCTAATGCGTTGTGTGTAGTGTTTTGTGATGTTTTTGGTGTTTTGTGATGATTTATGATGTTTTTGGTCTTTTGGTGATTTTATGTTCACAATGAAAATGCCTAGAAAACTAATGGAAAGGAGCTGGTGGTCAAAAACAGAGTTAAGCCTAATTAATGGAATGACAAATGGCAAATGCAATTGGAAACACTGAAGCAGAATCAAATCTAAGCTAAGACTGAGTAAAAGCAAAGCTTGATAATGACTTTCAAACAAATGATTCAAAACACAAACTAAACTTGAGAAATGATCACTAAGTATGCAAATCCTCTAACTAAACAATTAAACACTAATCTTACAATGATGCAACATTTTGTCCTCAGTTAAAGATTTGAAACAGATTTGGAGGAAAAACATTGATACCATCCTAAGATCTTCTATTCTATGACTAATTCCTAGTTCTATTCTGCAATTTAATTGAATGTCACAAAACCTTTACTCAAAGAGTTATTGATTTCTTTTTCAAAGTATTCCTTTTGAGGGAGAGCTCTGTTTATGAAATGATGAGGAAATTGCAGAGGTACTTCAGGCCTTAAAATGATGTTGTCTTCTGTTCATATGGTTATGGATCAATTGTAGAGTTTAGAACAAGAAGATGTTTGTAAATAATGAAGGCTGTTTTATTAATCCTAACAACTGAAGTAATCTATTGTGCAGTGGATGACAATATGAATGTGAAGTGCAAGTGCAATGGGTTAATCTAAGAATGAACTTAAGATGCCACTAATCTAAAACAATGCTGAACTAAAAGTCATCATCAAACTCAAAACAAAGTAACTGAACATGAGTTAAGTGCAATTAAACTCTGGAGCATTCTAACTAAGCTACCATGCATTACTCTATGAAATTATACAGTCTATTTGTCCATCATTATTGATATTTTGGAAGAATTCCTTCTTTTGGAAGAGCTTAGAACAATTCTGACTGTGTAATTGAGTGCAAATGAAAATATAAAGGACTGAAAGCAAATGAAAAACTAAGATATCATATTCATATCTTACTCGTCATTATGATGTCTTGGGCAAGCGTTTAAGAGCAAGAACAGAGATGATACTTAGTACAAACACACAACTAAATCATTCATTATCACGGTCATATCTTGAACTTCTTAAGAATTTCTTGGAAGAGTTTCTTCTTGTGGAAGAGTGATTAGAACAAGTGTAACTGTGATAGTGAACAGCAAAAACTACAACTAAATCCTACAGTACTATAGCTATTCATCATTCATCATTATAATCTTTTGGAAGAATTTCTTCTTGTGGAAGAGTTAGAATGAATATAACTACAGTAGCTAATTAAAAACAACTATGAATTCAACTCCTAATCCTACAATACTATAGTCATTTCCCATTCATCATTATAGTCTTTTGGAAGAGCTTCTTCTTGTGGAAGAGTTAGAATGAGTGCAACTACAGTAGCTAATTAAAACAACTATTAATTCAAATTCAAAACATAAAGGCAGCTAGAAGACTTATCTAATTTACGCAAAATAAATCCGTGCAAGAGGCAGGGGCCCTCTACCACCTGACGGAATTCAACTCCAAATTAAATCACGCTTTCAAGACAACACGGTCTGCTCCATTAAAGATGAAATAGTTTGAACATAACACTCTGCGTCTTCAGAAATGTAGCACAAAGTCTAAACAAAATCTAGCATCAAATCTAACATAAAATCTCTAACATAGCTCTCGGTCTCCCAAGTGTTTATAAAGCAAATGCACATAACAATACTTGCAACAATTCAGGAACACTGTCTTTCCTTATCGGAATCACGTTAGGACTCTTTGAAGTGGCTGTGTGAAGAGGAAAAGACAACTGGACTGAGACAGTCCTAATAGAATTCTTCCTTCCTAAATGTGTTCCCACGTTCAAAACCGTACCCAGAATTCGTTTCTTCCTCCATGATGAGCAACGAACCATGTAGACATGACATGGATCA
Source organism: Pinus albicaulis (assembly GCA_034641835.2). Taxonomy (NCBI): domain Eukaryota; kingdom Viridiplantae; phylum Streptophyta; class Pinopsida; order Pinales; family Pinaceae; genus Pinus; species Pinus albicaulis. Next base: position 3,646 of record JAXQQM020059192.1, read on the forward strand.
TGCCCATATGCGATTTTTCTCAAGAGGCCACCTGGAACATACTCAAACGTGAAGGCAGCTGCAGAATCGCCGGTTAGCTACGGAATGTCTGCATTCTGCAGCTAGTTCCGGTCAAAATGCTTTACAATGGAAAAAATCACAAAATTTAGCAAGTTAGTCATGTAAATCATTCTAGAAGTAATTTTAACTATATTCATTGATCAATTGGTTCTAGGATAGCAATGGACAAGGGAAAATGAGGTAAAATGAGGTGAAGGAAAGCACAATTTTGAGGCTCAACACCAACTTGGAATTATTTCTGAGACGCGGTCAAGGAACAGTACTATCCCGTGGGGAGCTATGAGGACAAGTACATACAGTGGACCACGCTACGACAACAAAGGGATCAAGATGTGCATGAGCTGACGAATCTGTTCCATACCCTGCGCACAAAGTTGGGTATCAAAGATTCAGAGAAACATTTGGTGCTAAAGTATCGCAGCTGTCTGCACAGATACATTCAGGAGGAAATGGAGTTCCTCGACATCTCCTCGCTTGGTACGGCATACCGGTATGCTGCCAAGATTGAGCAGAAATTCAAACAGAAGAAGCGAGACTTTGGATCTGAGAATCAAAAGCAAGGAAAGCCGAGATGAGGGCTTCTAAGTCAGATGCATGCTCTGACTCTGAATCAGAACCTGAAAAGGCGAATGAAAAAGGGAAACAGATTATTGATGCGGAGCCCAACGCCACTGTTGCCACTGCAAAGATCCAAAAGGAGGAACCGGAAGATCCAGAGGAGGAGGAACGTCTCTTCCACTCCCGGATGTGGGTAAAGGGCTCCCCGGTACAGTTCATTGTCGACAATGGGAGCCAAAAGAACCTCATTTCAGCAGACGCCGTGAAGCGGTTGGGCTTGCCGACCACGGCTCACCCACATCCATACACCATCGGGTGGCTTCACCAAGGACGAGATCTCCGCGTCAGCCAGCAGTGTCGCCTTCCCTATAGCATCAAGTCCTTCACGGATGAGGTATTATGTGACGTTGCTCCTATTGATGTTTCTGATGTATTATTAGGACAACCATACTTGTGGAAGCGTCATGCTGTGTATGAGTCTCGACCTCGTGCTGTTATTGTTACTTTGGGAAATAAGTTGTACGGGATACCAGAGGTACCACCTCCTGCCGCTATCTCTTTGGTTACTGCAAAACAATGTAGTAAGCTCATTTCCCAAACCAGGAAATTCGTTTTCCTGATGATCCGCCCCCAGGGCAAGAAGAAGACTGTGGCCACGACCTCCAGACAGGGCTCCTCTGCACAACAAAAACAAATGGATAAGGTTGTGGAGGAGTACGGGGACATATTCACCTCACCCATAGGGGTTCCTCTGCACTGTCAGGTCAAGCACCCGATTGATCTGACCCCCGGTGCGCCGCTACCTAATGGACCGATCTATGCTCCTATTGATGTTTCCGATGTATTATTAGGACAACCATACTTGTGGAAGCGTCATGCTGTGTATGAGTCTCGACCTCGTGCTGTTATTATTACTTTGGGAAATAAGTTGTACAGGATACTCGAGGTACCACCTCCTACGACTATCTCTTTGGTTACTGCAAAACAATGTAGTAAGCTCATTTCCCAAACCAGGAAATTCGTTTTCCTGATGATCCGCCCCGAGGGCAAGAAGAAGACTGTGGCCACGACCTCCAGACAGGGCCCCTCTGCACGACAACAACAAATGGATAAGGTCGTGGAGGAGTACGGAGACATCTTCACCTCACCCACAGGGGTTCCTCTGCACTGCCAGGTCAAGCACCCGATTGATCTGACCCCAGGTGCGCCGCTACCCAATGGACCGATCTATCGACGCTTTGTTCTAGAAAATGATGAAATCAAGAGGCAGATTCAGGAGCTGTTGCAGAAAGGTCACATCAGACCAAGTTCATCGCCCTGTGGGAGCCCGATCGTGTTGGTACGGAAGAAGGATGGGACGTGGAGACTCTGTATTGACTATCGGGCGCTGAACAAGATCACTGTCCGGAATAGGTACCCAATCCCACGGATTGATGACCTTGTGGACCAACTCCAAGGTGCAAAATATTTCAGTAAGATCGACCTGAAGTCTGGGTATCACCAGGTACCAATTGAACCCTCTGATGTGTGGAAGACTGCCTTCAAAGGTAAGGAAGGCCTTTTTGAATGGCTGGTCATGCCTTTCGGGTTGACGAATGATCCCGCAACCTTCATGAGGATGATGGACGACATCTTGCGCCCATTCACCAACTCATTCGTAGTGGTGTACTTGGATGACATTCTGATCTTCAGCAAGACTTGGGAAGAGCACCTTCATCACATCCGACAAGTCCTCCAAAAACTGCGGCAACACAAGTTGTGTGCCAATTTGGAGAAGTGCACGTTTGGCATGACCCAGGTTCAATATCTGGGATACATTATTGATGAAAGGGGGGTGCATGTGGATCCGGCCAAGATCCAAGTCATTCGGGATTGGCCAGCCCCGACTACTATAACAGAGCTTCGCAGCTTTCTGGGTCTTGCTAATTTCTACCGTAGATTCGTGTTGGGATTCTCTCATATCACTTGGCCCTTGAGTCAAGTCACCAAAGGAAGAGCGAGAGCAAAATTCTTTTGGTCGGAACCTCAACAGAAGGCGTTCAAAGAATTGAAAAATCGCCTCTGTTCTGCCCCAGTGCTCACCTTACCAGACTTGCAGCAGCCATTTGAGATCGAGACAGATGCCTCTGACTATGCTATTGGGGCAGTTATTACTCAACAGGGACATCCGGTGGCATATCACAGTGAGACATTGTCTGAGACAGTTCGCAAGTATCCCACCTATGACAAAGAAATGTATTCCATTGTGCAAGCCTGTCGACAATGGAAGAATTACATTTTGGGGAAGGAAACAATCATCCACACAGACCACCGGCCCCTGCAGTTCATACAGACACAAGGGAAGTTGCAGAATGATCGCCATCGGAAGTGGTCCACATATCTGCAACAGTTTCATTTGAACATCAAGTACAAGAAGGGTAGCACCAATAATGTTGCAGACTGCCTCAGCCGACCACCGATCGTAGCGCTCACCACCGTGCTCAACTCTTGTGGGCACGAGACTTCTGATTGGCCGCTTCTCTATGAGAGTGACCCAGAATTCGGCCACACTTACAAGGCACTCTTGGGGGGCACGCAAGTTCCAAAATTTCACCTCCAAGATGCAATTTTATGTCACCTGGGACACCTTTGTGTTCCTTCAAGCGAGCGTGCCAAGATGATATGGGAAGCACACTACAGTCGAGTCGCTGGGCATTTCGGGGTCGAGAAAACGGTAGCAATACTACAGAAGTATTTCTATTGGCCGAACCTTCGAAAGGATGTCGAGAAGCACATCAGATCCTGCACTGCTTGTGCCATTGCCAAACCGACCATCAAGAAGCAAGGCCTATATACTCCACTACCTACCCCTAGTCGACCGTGGGAATCCATCTCCATGGATTACATATCGGGCCTGCCTTCTACTAAGAATGGAAATGACTGTGTTTTCGTGGTCGTTGACAGATTCTCGAAGATGGCCATCATGGCGGCCTGTAAGAAGAATATCATAGCAGAAGCCACTGCTAAACTCTTCTTTGAACGAGTGTGGGTGCACTTTGGGATCCCACAGTCTATCATATCGGATCGAGATAGCAGGTTCCTCAGCACATTTTGGTCCAGCCTCTGGTCAATGTTGGACACAAAGCTCACCAAGTCCACAACTTTCCATCCCCAAACAGATGGCCAGACAGAGGTCGTCAACAGAATGATTGTACACATTCTGCGAATGTACAATTCAAAGCATCCACGCACATGGGACGAGAGCCTCCCTTATGTACAACATAGTTATAACCGGGCTCTCCACAGTTCAATTGGCCATAGCCCCTTTCAGGTGGGCTTAGGATTCCAGCCACTATGTCCCATTGACGTAGCCATGCCATTTGCAGCTGCTCAGGCCGATTCAGCGCACGTCCAGTCTGAAGTTGACAAAGCAAGTAGCTTCATCGAGCGCATTCAACACATCCGCCAACGGGTTCATGATATATTGGACAGAGCCAATGCGAAGTACAAGCAGCGCCATGATCAACACCGGGTGCCACACCACTTCCAGGTGGGCGACAAAGTATGGCTACATTTGCAGAAGGAGCGCCTCATTGGACCTCACCGCAAGCTTCGCCCGCTCCGATACGGGCCGTACACCATCACCAAGGCTGTAGGTAACAATGCCTTCGAGCTTAGTATTCCACCATTCCTTGGTCTGCACCCAGTCTTCAATGTGGATCGCCTTCATCCTTACTTTCCACCTCTACTGGACACTTCGGACATTGCAGAACAACTCACACCAACAGAGTTAAACCCAGACTGCATGGAACAGGCCACCACAGATTGTATCATGGACATGCAAATTAAGAACAATCGCCAACAGAGGATCCAACTGTATCGGGTTGTCAAAGCTGGCCAACTCCTGCACCAAGGAAAGTGGTTCACCAGGGACCAAGTTCAGCAGAAATTTCCTCATCTCATGGAGGAACTTAACGCGATGGGGACCATTGCTTCCTAAGGGGGGAGGAATGATCCAGGTGGATATTGGTGGCCACCCACCTATTCCACTTGGCCCCCCACCATTGTCTCTTTCAGTTTTTCAGTTTCGGCATAACTTACTATTTTTAGCAGTTTTTCGGGTCCTGAACTTCCGGAGCCGTTTTGAGGCCCTAAACGACGTTTTTTGGGTATGAAAGCACCAACGAATTTTCTGATAAAATTCGTCCCGACAGCTGTAGTCCTCGGATAGAGCTTTCTAATGATGTATCATATGCGTCAAACGGAGATAGTATGCCAAAGTTACGTCCCTGGGAAGTTGAAACGCCAATTTACCCAAACGGGGCCCATAGTTTTGGCGCTTCATCTCCTAGGGTTAGGTTTTTGGGATGTTTAGGGTTCTCCATTGTTTCTCAATAATAAATAGGCCCTCGAGCCTCATTGTAACGCAGTTCAGAGGCCTGCAGCCGCCACATCTCTTCTCAAAGATAGCTACCAGTGCCCTAGCTAGTTTTATTTCCATTCTGTCTGTAAGCAAATTTCAGTTCTTTGATATTAATGAAGCGAAGTGTTATTTCCGCTACATCTCTGTATTTTTGGTTATGTGTTTATTCTGTTGCGTTCCTGCATAAATCCGGATCATGAGAAGTACATATAACTAAGGGTTCTTAATTGCCCTTAGTTTTACTTCTCCTTCTAAATCCTTAATGTCCATTTCATTTCATCCACCAAACCCAAGATCCACTGGCCAAGTTAGATTTGCCCTATGATATCCCATATCCATTGATTGAGCTTCTTATAACTTCTTCTTGACTCCATTGCCCAATGGCTCTAATATTTCCCCTTTCTATCTATGCTTCCTAGATCATTCATGTCCAACCAACAAAACCCAAACAAACAAACTTTTACTTAATAACTAGCCTAAAATCAACCCTTAAAAGCAAACAAGACATATCTTTGCACGCATTGAGAGATCCCTCTCTGAGACTAGGAGGGATAGATCCTAGAGCTCTAAAGCTTGGTTCGTATGTTGTCTTGTCATTTGGTATGCCAATATGCCAAATCACGGGACCCCAACATAACTTACGTTCAGACTTTGTTAATTGAATTTCCAGGTCCTCAATCTGCCTCTTCAGCCTCCTATTAGTAGCCCTTAATTTAACATTTATCATTCTCACAAATCTAGCCTCTTTGATTGCAGGAACAGTCCAGGTAAAATACTGAGCTTCACTGCTGACTATTTCAGGTTTTGAAACTCTTTCAACCTCCCAAAGAGCCTTTATTTTGTTGAAATTTGTCTTCTCAGCAACATGTCTTCTTTCTTTCCTCTTGAGCTTAGCAATTTTAAAATTAGCCAATCTCAACTTCTCTTCAATTTCTTCATGACTGCTCTTTTATGTTTGATTATGAAAAACTCTGTTTTTTTCATCTTCAGGCATTTGTGATGATAGGTCTATATGTTCTTCATAAACATTGGAAACTTTCCCTATTGTCTCTAACTCCATATCCAGACCTTGCAACTTTTTTGATTGCCTGGCTAAACGCTTTCTAGGCTTGAATACAAACTCTGAAATCTCATCATCAAAATCCAACTTTTTAGAAGATTTCATCTTCTTAAATTTCCCTTCATCCAATGTTATGAAGTCTGCCTGAACCAAAGGAGATTCTTCAATATCAATAGCCTGTAACATATCATTCAAACCACCCTTTAAACCTAGACTTTCTCCTGAAACCATTGTTTTACCCTTTTCCTTTGCTATTTCACTTCTAGTCAATCTTTTCTGGACTGATTTGCTAGTTGATTGTTCCTGTATTGTTTCCTTAACTTTAGTTGTCTTCTTTTGTGCAGGTTGAGGAGTCTCTCGAATAATCACTGATGTTTTAATTTCTGGCTCTTTCACTTGCTTTCTGGGTTTCAACTTGACAAATCTTTTTGATCTTATCTCTGCAGGATCACTAGTTTCTGATGGTGATTTTTCTTTGGCCTTAGGGCTAATACCTGTTTCTTGTGTTTCCACCCCAAATCCACACAAAAACAAAAAATGAAGACCATTCTCTGTTTATCCTCTGAAGTTCATGTAAAACTATCAATTTAACTAGACCATGATGGAAAAGTGAATTTTCACATCCTTGAGTTTTCATTTGCACTTTATCTGCCATCTTAGCTAAACTTCGAAACAAGAAGAAAGACAAATCCAAAGAAATCATTCCAGTAAAATGCAACAGGAGTTTGAAATGATAAGAATACACTTTATGGTATCTTTCCTCACAACTGAAATACCTTTGAATGTTGAAGAGCATATTGGCATAGGTGTTCTTGATATAACTTCTTGGCACTTCTTTAGTTAAGTCTGTCTCTGCAAACTCTGGCTTCAGAAATATTTTACAAGGTTCCATCTCAAACCTGAAATTTTTGAACCATCTTTCTTCTCCCCTTGGAATCTCTGTCACTAATGATATGATCTCAGGTGAAATTGGCAAGTTTAAGACTCCAAATTTTGTATTTGAACCGGTGAAATGAAGAGAAAACTCTTTGTCACTTGGTTATGACCTCCTTGTAATTTTTCGCAGAATTTCCAACATCCTGTCTTCTTGGAGGCCTCCTCAACTGATTTGTCCTTGGTTAGAGCCTCTATGCTTTCAGGCTCCGTCCTTAAACAGTGGCCTGACCTGTGGTTCTTTCTTTCTTATGTCATCTTTCCCTTGAAATTCCCGTGTGTTTCTTGAAAACTTGTAATATCAGCCTCGCCTGATTTCAGAATAAGCTACCTCGCTTGATTTAGGAATTCAGCCTCGCTTGATTAGGAATTCAACCTCGCTTGATAAATGAGAGAAGCTTTGGTCTCTGCTTACCATGAGCTTACCATTCGAAACAAGGGCATGCATGAGGTGTTTCTTGCATAAGAAAATAAAACTAGGTACCAGCGCTTTTCAAATTTGAAAATGACTAACATAAATGACCTCTAACGAATGTCATGATGGTTATGAATGATGGCATGTATGAGAAAAGACTCCTAGCTGACACCTAATCATGAAAGATTAACGGAATTTGATGGATTTGATAACTTGACAAGACATGCTACGAATCCCCGATTTTGTAGCGCACCTAATGTAATTTAAGGGTTTTGCGCTACGAAAAGAGCAGCGTTTTCGTAGCACAAAAGCAGTTTTTACCCTTTTCCTTTGCTATATATCTAGAGTTAATATATTTCATGATATATTAATATATGTTGTAATATAACAAATTTAATATTGTATTAATCTAAAGTTATTAAATTTAATAATATTAATATATTTAGTAATAATAATAATAATAATAATACTTATATTTATATTATATTTAATAATAATAATAATAATATTAATCTTTTAATATTAATATTTGAGTTATTTAAATTTAAATTATTAAATATCTAAATTATATATGTTAGTGTGTTATAATATATATAGTAAAAATAATAAATATTTTATCAATATTAATTTTAATTTAATTTAAATGATTTTATTAAATATTAGGTTTCCAATCGAAATACAAAATGATATAAATATTAATATAAATACAATTAAACAATTATAAAAATATAAATTAAATATAACTATATAAACGCAAATTTATATCATACAAATCTAATAAAATTATTCAAACAAAATCAATTAAGTAATACAATCAAATATATATCAATCATACAAATACAGAATATCATAAATAAACATAAAAGCATTAAGCATAAAATTTTATCAATGTGTGTGTGTGTGTGTGTGTAAAATTGAGCTCTAATGCTTGTATGTGTGTATTTACATAGAGAGCTTCTCGTAGCTTCAAGAATTATAAATTCTCTACGAATGAGGCCAACCACGTGAAGGTGAAAGCTCATCTGGCCTCCCCCCTCACTTCTAGCCTATAATTACACTACACTCATCACTCCCCAAACCCCACCTTTTATTTTAAATTACATACGATGTGTCATCACAGTCATTCTAAATACATAGACATAAAGGAAAACCACATGCTAAACATTATACACAATCATCAATGCACATCAAATTTCCATTAATACATGATTACATATCAAATTTTGCAAACATAAAAAAATTACACATAATATTTTGATTATTACAGAAAAATAAGCATCAAAGTTTTAATGATTGCAAGGAAAGAAATTGTAAATACACAAACCCCCAAAAATTGTCAAACATACAAACTTTACATGCCAAACACAAAAAATGTTGTAAATGCATAAACATACAAGCCTATGTAGACGTGATGTAGACATTACGCATTGGCAAAAAATTTCACACACACTTTAAAGTACAAGTCATACAATATGATTGTAAATCCTATGCAAATCAAACTCAAAATACAAGCATACACAAACATACAAACATCCCATATCAATTACACCCTAAAAATATTGTAAATGCATAAGATACAAGCGCATGGAGATACTAAGCATTGCCAAATGAAATTTCACACACATATTCCAAAGTACATATCCAAATGTGATACCCAATCACTGTAAATACACAACGATACAAATGAAGCTAAACCACAAGCATTGTTACAATCAGGAATACACATCAAAATACAAGAATACACAAACATAGAAACATCACATATCATTTACACCCTAAAAATATTGTAAATGCATAAGATACAAGCACATGGAGATACTAAGCATTTCCAAATGAAATTTCACACACATTTCAAAGTACATATCCAAATGTCATACACAATCATTGTAAATGCACAACCATACAAATGAAACTAAAACCACAAACATTGCTACAATTATGAATGCACATCAAAATACAAGCATATACAAACATAGAAACATCACATATCAATTACACCCTAAAAATATTGTAAATGCATAAGATACAAACACATGGAGATACTAAGCATTGCCAAATAAAATTTCACACACATTCCAAAGTACATATCCAAATGTCATACACAATCATTGTAAATACACAACCACACAATTGAAACCTAAACCACAAACTTTGCTACACTCGTGAACACACATCCAAATACAAGAATACACAAACATAGAAACATCAAATTTTTGCACGCTAAAAATATTGTAAATGCATAAGATACAAGCACATGGAGATTCTAAGTGTTTCCAAATGAAATTTCACACACATTCAAAAGTACATATCCAAATGTCATACAAAATCATTGTAAATAAACAACCATACAAATGAAACTAAAACCAAGAATATTGCTACAATCATGAATGCACATCAAATCTTGATCACCATACACAAATAATATTGTAAATACAAAAACATAAAAATATCACCCATCAAATTTTGACCACCACACATAAAATATTGCAAATATACACATACCGCACATCAAAGTTTAACCATCACAAAAAAACATGTTGTAAATAGTCATTGCTAAAGGACACACACACACATTTAAAAATACATATCAACATGCCATACATATCCATTCTAAATACAGCCATTAAAACTCAAACAACAAAAATGATCATAGACAGTCATAAACACAATTCAAAATGTCATTAGTCATCAAACACTACATTAAAATAACATGAATACACAAACAAAAACCGTTTTAATGCATTTAAGAAATTTAAATGTGCAATAGCATAGATTAACAATTAACAAGTTGATTTTGGATTTCAAATTTCAAGCATGTTCCATAATGTAGATTGATGTATCATTAAAAATTATTAGCTTAAAATCTATGATGCTAACTACTATTAAACATAACCAAAGAGGAAAAGTAAAAACTAAGAAGTGGAAAACGAGAGAGGATACACAAACCCTTAAGAACGACTATGGTTCATTCTTAAGGGCATTGAGAAGGGGCTTTTTAGCCCCTTCAAACAAAAAAATAAGTTTTTTATTATGAGTTTTGCAAGAGTAATTACACAATGAATAAATAAATAAATGTTAATTTCTTTTGAATGCGATTAATGTCATAATCATTTCATGTCTTCTGTCATGAACATGATGGACAAGTAAATGCTTCGTATGTCATGGCCAAGCACGTATATTCCAATCATTCTCTGCAAAAATAATATATTTTAAAATTCAGTGAAAATCCATACTTTCTATATAGTGGAACAAAAAATGCATAAATTGATTTATCATTTTAAAAAGTGACTAACATAATTTGATGATTGAAATCATCTTCTTAATATAACTTGACTAAAGAGAAACTTTGCTACATATTGGACATTAGTGTTGGAGCATGTACTTTGACTTAAAAAAAAAGAAAATCATTTAGATGAAAATAAGTTTGAAAATTAAATAGTCTCGACTCTACTATAATAATGAGATTAAAAAAGTACTTATTCTATGAAATTGGCTCATTTAGTAGCCTTTATTGTGGTTTATGAAGAAAGGAAAATGCAAATGTTGGAACATGAACATATTTAAAAATTTAAGGAGATGAAGAAGTTGAGTTTTAAGAAGGTGAAGAATTTGGGGCTTAAGAATGTGCATTATTTTGGGAAGGCTTTGGTAGCTAGATGCATATGGAGGCTCATATCAAATAAGGGTCTATGAAGCCAAGCTATCCTCTAAAAATATATTGAACCTAATTTAATAGAAGACCTTCCAAGAATACTCGTAATATAATTTGTTGATATGTCGGAAGGCCATTGTCCAAGCCTTCCCTCTTGTGCAGAATTGACTACTGTGGGAAGTTGGTAATGGAGAAAGAGTAGAGGCAACAGCTAATCCTTCCTAGGGTTGGAAGTGGAGAAGATTATAAAGTCCTTGAAAACAACTATAACTTAGATTAGGCAACCTCCATAAAATTCTAATGTATATGGCATCAAGAGTGGAAGAAAACAAACTTCTTAGGTTTAGATGGTATTGAAGGAGATGTATGGAAGGCCTATACAAGAAAACTGAAAATGAGACATGTTAGAATTAAAAAGATAGAGAATGAATTGGTTTGGTCAAATAATCTAGCTTCTGAGTCCAATATAATAGGAGGGACTACTTTTTTGAACCGTTTTAATGTTCAAAACAAGACTGTGACTTTCTATTTGACAATTTTCTTCTGCAACCGTTAAGATTTAATATTTATGATTTATCTACTGATTTCTTTTCTGAAGATAACTATAATGGAAAAAACACCAACAAAAAAGAGAGAATAATGGTGAGCACCTATGTATCCTGAAGTCCATGCAGTTGTTTGCTCCCTGCGTCCCATTCTTGCTTGCTGAGAGCCCACCACACAGCTGAAAACGAATCCCACAACAATGAAATCCAATTACTTACTGAAACACATAAAATTCATTGAGTTATCTTAATTTCTGTCTATAAATTACATGAAAAATAAAATACATACCCATGGATGAGTTGATCCAGTGGACTGGCGCTGGGAAGAATATGAAAAACACACAGTAGGCAGACATTATTTTGATTTGTGAATCTGATGCCTGAAGCTGCTGCTCTGCTCGCTGAACATGCCTGTAAATTCATGCACTAGGTCCCACTGAACATGCTTGTAAATCCACGCACTAGGTCCCACTGGCACAGGGATCCACCTCCTCCACGCTGCTCATGTTGTCCATATAACCCTGCGGGTGGATCGGTGGCAGGTCATCCGCCTTCAAAACAAATAAGCAGCACTATAAAAGGTTCAGATGTTGACTATTTAACCTATTGGAATATCTACAAGAAAACAGTCATTTCATTACATGGAATACCAATCGATCACAAATAATACAGAAAAAGCATCCCTCTATTTCTAAAAAGATTCATACCTGTCTGTGCTGGTTGAATAAGACTGGCATCTTGCAGCACAGTCACTGTTTTTGAAGGAGCATTGCGCAGAGGCTGAACAAGTCTCTCTGTCAGAGACGCCTCCCAAAGACAGAAAATTCCCGCCCGAGATGTTTAAAGTGGTTGGAAATCTCAACTCAGCTGAGATGTTGGGAATCTGAGTGGTTTTACTCAACTCCACTGAGATCTGTTTGGGAATTAGGTGATTCCTTGAATCGCGAGGGCAGTTAGGTGATTCCCAACAACCTCTGCACGGGCTCTCTCTCAAGGACACCTTCGTATACTGTACAACTACAAAAATGTGATTCAAAACATTTAGGTGATTACATGTAGACAAAACATTTAGGTGATTACAGTTTTAAGGAGGATTCTAGTATTTGTATCACAGATTTGGAATTCCCATTGTCCGGGAAAAGTAAGGCTGATTTACCTTGTCGTAACATTGAAAATCGCCAGGATCTGAGGGATACCTCAGCTCCTCACAAGGCCCCATTCCAACTTGAATTTCCTGTGCGTGTATGAAAAACTTGCATTCTTAGGAAGGAAACAAACAGAGCCTATTCAGATCAATCTAAGACTTAAAATGGAAATCTATGTTTCAATTAATGGGAATGGGAGAGAGAATTAGATGGGCATAACGTATCTCTGAAACTTCTCATATAATCTGTGTATACCTGAATCAGCGTTCTTCCCTTGAGCAGAGGAAGAGGGAGGGTGTCGCACCCTAATGAGATATACTCTCTGTTTCTCCTTCCAGCCTTATCGGTGTATACCAAATCTGGATTTCTCTGGACTTCTTCCAAAGCCCAACGAGGTAAGGGAATGCTACATCCACAACAGCAGCAACAATGATGGCCTTATCATCTAGAATTGCATATAAAACAGAAAGCAGAGCTACTTGTATGCATTTAACAACAAAATTGATAATAGAGAGCCGCTTATATGCATTTAACAAAATTGAATTACACTGCCTATAAAACAGAGAGCAGAGCTACTTGTATGCATTTATGATTTAACAACAAAATTGACAGTAGAGAGCTACTTCTATGCATTTAACAAAATTGAATTAAACACAGAAACAAAGAGACTATACAGAATTTTGACCATATCAGATGAACCTTAACAACAAAAGAAGACAGAGAAAGTTGAAACAAAGAAACTATACAGATTTTACTAGAAGATTCAAGAGAGGAAGATGGGGACGTGGGTGTGGGAGGATTGAATAACACACCTCCGTAATTCCGTGCCAATCAGGGGCAGGGCTTGTGAAGTAGTTTGCAGCAGTCACAGGATGCAATAATCCTATGGCGCCAAACCAAGACAAGACAGGGGTAGTCTCTGTTTGCCATAGCTTATGCAGCACCGCCCTGTTAAGAGCTTGAAAAGGGCCAGACGAACGATCCTCATAGATCCCAAATCAAATTACTTCCTACTAGTCCCACGCATTGGGCTGATCATGTATATTTGAATCTATAACTAGAAAAAGAAGAAAAACAGAGACTCGATGCAAAGAAATTTACCTAATCCCATGTAAATATGAATTGATATAAATATGTTTAGCTTAGAAATTTCTATGCATTCAAAAACTGAAGCAGGGTAGCTACCAATTCATATTTAGGCAATTTCTGTGGATTCAAAAACTGAAGCAGGTGCCCATTCATATTTACGCGTTTAGCCTAGCAATTCAATATATGCTAGAACAGAGCTAATTGCATGAAATAATTACAGATTCATATTAATTCTAATTCTTGCAGTTTATGCCAGCTACTAAGCCAATCTAACATCTGTGGGAAGGTTTCAATGCATGAAAATTACAAATTCATATTAAGAATGATCCGTGTGAAGGTTTAAAAAAAATTCAATGCAGGAAATTACAAAAATTCATATTAGTTCTAATTCTTGCAGTGTATGCCAATTACTAAGCCAATCAATCTACGATCTGTGTAAAGGTTACATGTACAGAAATTTGCATTTGCATACCTGGGATTGAGAAGGATATGGTGGATATCTCCTCATTCATATGCCTCTCGCTCCTGCTGATTTAAAATTGAATTGATGTAATCTTTGTCTACCTTCACCTCCGGGTACCACGCAACACAACAACACACAAACCAGACCATACCATACCAGACAACAACAAGAAAACCATACGAGACTACCAGAGTAGACAAAACTTATACAGAGACTACCAGACTCATACAAACATACATGACCTGGAGCTCCAAGACAAGACTCGTACACATACAGTGCAGCGCAGTAGCCATTGGAGGAGGAGTAGATTCGTAAAATGCAGAGTCTGGGACGAGGTTCGGAAACAAATACTGGTTGGATTCAACGGTCCTGCTTTTCTTGAGTGCCACCTCTGTTCAAATTAAGCTTTTCTGGACTGCCAGCTCTACACAAAAAAGCACTTTGTGGGGACATGTGGAAAAAGCATCTTGGATAATTTTTGTGATGAAGATAATTTTGTTGCCAATAGAAGTATATGTTAGAATTCAATGGTTGCAAATCTAAGGGTAACCTAAAAATGAATGATTATTTATTAGGAAAAAGAATGGTTATTTATTATTAAATAATGAAAAAAGAAATTGAATATTTACTTGAAAATGAATGATTATCTATTATGAAATTGAATAAGTTTAGCTTAGAAATTTATGTGCATTCAAAACCCTTTTCCCATTCAATGCTTCTATATCCATCCATGTATATGAGGAGAATGAGTAGCTTTCCCAACATCTGAGAAGAATGAGTAGCTTTCCCAACACACAATCAACATTGGCGAGGCGGTGATATATCCATCATCGTGTTTGAAGAGAATGAGTAGCTTTCCCAACACACAATCAAGATTGGGTAGGCACTTCACCGCCTATAATGATCTGCCTAAATGTTTTTATATCCATCAACGTATCTGAAAAGAACGAGAATGGGTAGCTTTCTCAACACACAATCACCATGGACGAGGCACCCCATATTTATTTAGATGGATAGAAAGATAGAATAGTTTTTGTAAATGGTTTATTTCACCTAGTTCCAGACCCATATTACAGAGCAAGTACTAAGAAATCTATATATGAATGTTTTGCACTCTGCCCATACTCTAGTAAGAAACCTCATCTTTGTTTAGATGGATAAAAAGATAAAAGAGTTTCTGTAAATGGTTTATTTCACCTGGTTCTAGACCCATATGGCAGAACAAGTACTAAGAAATCTACATATGAATGTTTTACCGTCTACCCTAAAACTAAGACTCTGCCCATACTCCATCCTGCAATTCCATTCAATCTCCCATCAACTCCCTATTGGTGTAGTATGTATGAATGAAATTTGTCATATTTTGAATCCTCTTCCAAATGTATAGAATCGTTTTTGTTGGGATATGAACTTCGCTGGGATAATCAAATCTGAAATGCTGACCAACATTAAAAAATAACAAAATGCAATAAGATAATGGTACCGTGGTGGATACTGAAATGAAAAACTTCAAAGAAAAGGCTAAATAAATAAAATAATAAACTCAACACAAACTTTTGTAGGATAATGAAAGGATACATAAATGTACTAAAATAATAAAATCAACACAACAAATTAAATTAAATTTAGAGACAAAAATAACAGAGGTAACATGGCATTCAATTAACATATCCATTTTGAATGACTGACAAATATGTAGACACACCTTGCTATGTAATATGTTTATTTAAAAAAAAGCACAAAAACATTCATAACTCTCTGGAAAGTCAGAAATGGCATAACACATTCATTATAACATTATAACATTAGCAAAAATGCTACACCGTCTAAAATCTACAAACCAAAAACTAAAAATTGCATCATGTGGATCACATAAAATTGAAATGTGATTTCCTTTATTTAAACACACTACAACGTCCCATTTTTCCTTTCAAAAAGCTACAAGCTTCCCAGTCTTACAGTAGTAATGTCATTATATATCCATTAGAAAATCACCCGACCCTATCAATATGGTAATGCCGTTGCCCATGAAAAACATAGTGCGTATGTTCTGGAGGTTGTTGTTCTCACACTACTTATGCCTGTCGGCATTGCTGTTTAGGGAAGTCCCAATAGTTGTGGTCGTTGCTCCTCCCACATATTCAATCTTCAGCTGAAAGAGCAGCAGCAGGAGTGTGTCCTCCCAAATCTCAATCTGGCAACCATGTTCCAACTCCACCTGGATGTTGCAGTGGAGCGTTAGTTCAAAAGTGATGACACCTTTCACAGGAATTTAATTTCCTTCTGAAACAAAATCTGTCCGACACCACAATTCTAGTTCTACATATAACCATCGTCGTCTGAAGTCCTTATTGATACAAAGTTTAGGTGTAGCGTTGTGTGAATGATTTTGTTGACCATCGCTCGTCATTCCCACCATCTGCTAGTAAAACGCAGGTATGACTCCACAGCGTGTTATCCCACATCGTTAAACAGAGATATTTCATACAACTTTATAAACAATCACATCCTAGAGGCTGCCACGTGTCAATCATCCAACGGCCAGATCAGAGGGCCTAGAGGCTGTGATGTGTCAATCATCCAATGCCCAAATCCGAGGGACTAGAGACTGTCGCATGTCAACCATCCAACGGCTAGATTGAAGGGCCTAGAGGCTGCCGCGTGTCGATCATCAATGCCAGATCCGAGGGCTTAGAAGCTGCCCCGTGTTAGTCATCCAATGGCCAGATTCGAAGGACTAGAGGCTGCCGCATGTCAATCATCCAACGGCCAGATTCAAGGGCCTAGAGGCTGAAACGTGTCAATCATCCAACGACCAGATCCGAGGGCAGGAGTGGCTGCCACATGGCGGTCATCCAATGGCCAGATCTGAGGGTCGAGAAGGTGCCGCGTGTCAATCATCCACGCCCAAGATCCGAGGGCCGAGAAGGTGCCAAGTGTCAATCATCCACACCCGAGATCTGAGGAACTAGACACTGAGGCGTGTCATCCATCCAACAGCCAGATCGGACGGTCTAGAGGCTGTAGCGTGTCAAATATCCAACACCCATATCCGAGGACCTAGAGGCTGCCACGTGTCAATCATTCAATGCGCAGATCCGAGGGCCTAGAGGCTGCCCCGTGTCAATCATCCAATGGCTAGATCTGAGGGACTAGAAGCTGCCACATGACAATCATCCAACGACCAGATTCGAGGGCATAGAGGCCAACACGTTTCATCATCCAACGGCCAGATCCGAGGGTCGAGAAGGTACCACGTGTCAATCATCCACGGCCCGAGTCTGAGCGCCGAGAAGGTGCCAAGTGTCAATCATCCACGCCCGAGATCCGAGGGCCGAGAATATGCCGTGTTTCAATCATCCCATGCCCTAGATCCGAGGGCTAAGAATGTGCCATGTGTCAATCATCCAACACCCAAATCCAAGGCCAAGAGGTTGCCATGTGTCAATCATCCAACGCCCGATCTGAGGGTCGAGAAGCTGCGACGTGTCAATCATCCAATGCCCAGATCCGAGGGCCGAGAGGTTGTCGCGTGTCAATCATCCACCCAGATCCGAGGGCTGAGATGCTGCCACGTTTCAATCAGCCAACTCCGAGATCTGAGGGCTTAGACGCTGCCACGTGTCGATTATCCAACGCCCAGATCCGAGGGCCGAGAGGCTGCCGCGTGTCAATCATCCAATGCCTAGATCCGATGGCTGAGACCCTGCCATGTGTCTATTATCCAACGCGCAGATCTGACCGCTGAGAGACTACCGAGTGTCAATCATCCAATGTCCAGATCTGAGGGCTGAGACGCTGCCATGTGTCATTCAACAACTCCGAGATCTAAGCGCCGAGATGCTGCCATTTGTCAATCATCCAACCCCCGGATCCGAGGGGCAGAGAGGTTGCCATTGTGGAGTCATATAAGTATTAACAATGTGGTATAATACCATGTGGAGTGGTTTATCGACCAATGGTGGGAATGACAAACAATGATCAACCAGTTTACTGAAACAGTCTGCACCTGAACTTTCGATCAGTGTAGCGCCATTGCTGTGGATCAATGAACACTTCACACAACAATCACGACTTCATAACGGTCGGTTCCTGCTGGGTTGGTAGTCTACTAATTTAATTTTTCACTAGGCTTTATTCCGTTCACTCACACTTTATGTCATGTCATTCTGTTGTGCTGCTCCCTTCCAGAAACCAATCCTACGTCCAGGGAATTAGTTCATTGTAGTCGTTCTATATATAACCTGAATTAATTTCACCTATTAAACTATAACTTTAAGTATATCTTATTTTCACCTATTAAACTATAACTTCAATATATTTTATTTTTAAAATTTATAATTAAATTATGAATACTTTTATAGTTATAATAATTTAATATAATTTTATTATGCACCCCATTAAACTATAACTTTGATATATTTTATTTTTAAAATTTATGATTAAATTAGGAACATTTTTATAGTTATAATAATTTAATATAATTTTATTATCAAACCTATTCTTTGTACTAAATATAAACACTCAAATTCTATAATTTCGTTATAGAAATAGCCTTGTTCAACTTGGGATATATTAGCAACCTACAAACCCTTTCTATATTATTAGATGACAATATATGACTTAATTTGCTCTGACATATGGAAGACCTTCCCCTAACATCGTCAAGTGATAGGTGAAGCAGCCAACGCGCCAACGCCTCATTTGTGACACTAACAATACAATGACGTGTCATTAGAATCTCAGCGGGAAGGCAAGTGGTCCGTTAATTAATTATAATCTTTCATTTAATTTCGTGGATTCTATAATGTCTTTTGTAAAAATTCCAAGAGAATGGAAATAGATAACAAAACTTGAAAGCATTAATCCCAATAAATTAATGTGCCGTGCTATTACTTGGTGCCCAGCTTTTTATACTATTCTACCATTTCTCCATGAACACTCCACTAATTAGCTTCGTTTTAGAACTGTGCGGTTTTGTTTTGAACACATCTTGTAGAACTTGGAGGGTTAATATATAGTTCACATTTTATAAAATTTCTCAAAGATAATTTAATGTAAATATTTTATGGACAGTTTTATTTTGAAAATTTCTAATTTATATATTGAAAACCATTCTGATGTGAACCATTTTTCTATAATTTGTTCTATTTTTCAATGTTTTGTTAGAATTTTTTAAACATAATTGGTTTTTGAAAAGTATTTTGATGAATATCTAGTTAAATTTACAATTTCTAAATTGATTTTATTTTTTATAAATATTTTGAAAATAGTTGTTGAAATCGTATTTTATTAGTCCCTGCCCAAAGGGCTTACAAGGATTCTTGTAATCCAACTGTTTTAGAATATGAACAGGTTAAACTTGAAACTATCCTAAGTTTTTTACATGTTTTTGTTCACTTTTTAAACAACTTATTAAACATTGATAAGGGTTTTAGTGCGAGAATCATAACCTTCAAAATCTTTGAGGTCTTATTTGGCCTTTTTTCTAGACCGTAATAAGCACTGTGTAATAAAAACTTTGTTTTAAAAGTTTGTTGTCAAGCTCATTTTCTGATATTGAAGTAATGGTACTTTTGAAATCTTTAACATTATATATTTGCATAAATATTTGCCCTGAGCATTAAAAACATTTTACATTAAAATTAAAGAATTTTAAAATGCATTTTACAATTAAATGTCTCCGCTTCTTTGCTTTTGTTCTTTGTTGTTATACTCCTAAGTGGCCACTTTACATTTTACATTAAAATTAAAGAATTTTAAAATGCATTTTACAATTAAATGTTTCTTGGCTTCTTTGCTTTTGTTCTTTGTTGTTGTACTGTTAATTGGTGTATTTCTAAGTGGCGACCTTTCCCACTGCAAGTTTCCCACTCCTTCATAATGCCTTCTATAATAGTCTGCTACTAAATTTTTTTTGGCAGGTTTTTCTGGCCGCTTAAGAATATGTATGACAGTACTCTGCATGACAGCCACCACTTCAAAATATTCTGTATGACAACCTTCCAGTGGTCACACTTCATTGGAGTTTTGTGGAATTTGGAACCCCCTAATGATCACTCGGGGCAACTAATCATGTTGTTTTCCTGCAACTTGAATAAAACGATACAACTCTTTGTTAGAAATTTTCATTCAAAATGTGACAGCTACATTATTGCTAACTAGTTAAGTAATTTTATTGTTTTGGTTAATGGAAAAACTGAGACAATTAATGTTATTTAATTTAAAAAAAAAAAAAAAATTGTTATGAGAAATAATTGGATAAGAAAAGTAAAAAGTTGATTGTAAAATGTTTCCAAGAACTGAAAAGAGGTTGGGGACAGTTGGAAAACAATTACCTACTCCTCTGAGGATAAAGGACTGATCCCGGGGAGGAGTAGGGGTTTTGTATCTGGAAGAAGGAAAGAGTGAGAGATTCTTGAGCTGGTTGTAACCAGTGGAATTGCACTCAGAAATTTCCTGAAGTTTCTGGTACTGACTGGACTGGATGTCCTGAGGTCACATCAGAAAGAAATTCCACTGTTAACCCGTACAGTTTGGAGCACGGGGGCAAGGAGGATGTAAATGCCTCACTTGATGGTTGGGAGGACCAAAGCTGAATCATTTAAATTTAAGATAAGTATACATGAAGTTCTTTAACTGCTAGTCTATGTTATTTATACTTTTTAAAATACTTTTATAAGAATGGAATGTACAGTGGTATAATATGTTTTGTGCTTTAATTGATTTCTGCTAAGAATTTTACATATCACTGTTAGAAACGAATTTACATCCATAGCCAAATGATGTAAATATTTCCTAAAATATTATTATGGAAGAATGATGGACTATGGAAAAACATCTAGCAATATTTCATGGAAACAGAAACTAGAAAACAAAAAATGAATTTGTGCAAAGATTAGACTGTATTTACGTTTCAAAGAAATACGACATAACAATAGAATCAAATTAATCTTAAGGGAATGAGTATTGCATAACACAAAAAACTATTAATCTGTACAAACCCTTTTATAACTTCACAGCTATTTTATACAATGTTGACAGTATATGCTATTGACTGGGAAAATAAAGAGTAATGATTTTAATCATCTCAAAGTTGTATAACATTAAGATTTGTATAACTGTAAAAACAAATAATAACACCCAGTAGACTGTCGGGTGAGGGTTAAGGTAAAAACCCAAACCTAAACCTAGTCGTCTTTTGGGTACAAATTCTACACACTCGGACGGTGGGGAAAAACGGTGGTCTGGTCACCAGTAGATTTAGAGGTAGGAATTTTACACAGTAATTCAATACTGGAAAGTATTCAGAAGAGACAATTCATATTAATAGCCATAGCGCAAGTCAAGAATACCAGAACAATCTTGCCAGAGAAAACACTTTAAAAACATATACAACAACAAATAGTTGGCTGTAATATTTATTCCTCAACAATAAAACACAAAATGATAAACCCAGAAAACTGTCAAAATTGCCATTTTTTCCTTGCTACCGTATAAAACATACATTACAGTGAACCCATGGTCAAAATAAACATGGTAAGAAATCATACTGCGGAAATCCAACGTTTTGTTTATATATACATTAGAAATCGAAACTATAAAGAAAAATATAGTTCGGAGGAACTAGTATTGTGCTACATAAAATCCGTCGATTATAATCAAAAGGGTTAACCCCAGAAAAATGTTATAAAAGATAAACTGTCATAAACGATTCAAGTTTGAATCTTTAAACCAAACCCTTTTAAAGAAAACTTTATAGGGTTTCCAAATAAGAAATACACGGTTAAACCCTTAAATCATGCAACTATAATGCTGTCTGCGGAATGGAAAACCCCGTAAGGGAATTATGGACCAGAGGTCAAGACTTGTTCATATAAATCAACACCTAAGCCGCGAGGCCAATCTCTCGAGCATACTTGGAGAATTTCCGAGCGGATTGGGAAGGAACTTTCCTAGCGAATTGAGGGTTTTCTGCAGATGAGGGTTGCCACGAGACTATGAGGGCATACCTGTCAAACAACAAAAACATGCAAAAATGAGTAATGCGGAAAAAGGAAATTATGACTTAAGATAAAGATAAAAACTTACACAAACATGCGAAAATGAGTAATGCGGAAAAAGGAAATTATGACTTAAGTTAAAGATAAAAACTTAAAACCCAGAACTTGTATTTACCTGAGAAGGTCATCAATGGAGAAATGGATGCCACCTTCACCATATTTTTGCTCGACAGAGAAGTGGTGATTAATACTCTACTTCATAATTTATATACAGTTATTCAAATATGTTGGTAGGCCGAAGGCCTAAGTGAAGAAGAAAAACTATGAAGAAGAATAGTAATCTTACACAATGATAGAACGAAGATTTGACGCAAGTAATGAGAGGAATCTTGGTAGAAAAGTTGGTTTTAACCACAAAATTACATTCTGAGCTGGCTCGGTGTCCTCATGGACAGCCATGGTCTTCACTGCATCAGAGAGTTTCGAACCCCAGTGGGAGAAAACTTCAGAGAACCAGCATAGTGCGCAGAGGAAAAATAAAATAGCATGAAGAGTAATGCAATAGAGAAGATCTAGTGCTTGGTAGGGTTGCCTAGGCAAGGCTCCCGCCTAAGTCTCAGCCATCGATTTCCCAAAAAGCCAGATGAACAACGTAGATCCAAGTGGTAGTAAAATGAGATCTCCATCAACTGTGTAAACCTTACAGCTGTTGCTGGAAAATCCGAGCTTGGAATCGAACATAAATGCACCAATACATTCCAACTATAACCTCATTAAAATCGAGTGGACACGTGTTACGGAGAGTTGACAAGAGTTATGGAGGTGCTATAAATTCATAGCAAGAATATTTTATGAATCGGATAATCCATAGTTTATTCCATAATCTATATATATATATATTTGTTTTAATAAGTGGTTTTATGATTAATTGTTTTGATTAGTTGCAGAATGTAATTATTAATGTAATTATTTACATTTGAAATCTTATCCAAGGTAGAAAACTCATGAAGAAGTATATGTTATAATTACCTTAAGGTAAGGTAAAAGATTTTTTTTTTATATTGTGTACTAGTGTATGTTACAAGCAGTATGAGAGCAGCGTTCATACGCTGGGACCCTAAGGGTGAACTAACGATGAAGTTGTGTGTTAATGATGCATAGAGAGATAATTTAGCAATCTAGCGGGAACATCATGAGAAGAGGAACCCCGCAACAGCCCCCTTAAGACACAGGGGAACCCCAAGTATAGCTAGTGATGAACCTAGAGATGTGTGTCCAACTAAGTATTGAACAGCAACAGAAAACTAGTAGGCTGTTAGAAGAACAACAACACCAAACTAGTTTCCTATTAAATACGGTTCAACAACTGCAGGAGGAAATGGTGCGTGTTCGAAAAGATAATGAGTCATTATTGCAAGACCAGGAAAAGATATTAAAGAGTCCGTCAGATAAACAAAACCAGGAGGTGGAACATCTCGGTACTGACAAAGGTATGCAAGAAAAAGATGAGAGGAAAACAGGAAACAACACTACATAAAGGGTGGAAAGGAGCCCCTCTCAACGAAGTAAGAATAAAAATTATAATGAGGTAGAATCTGGCAACTTTTCAGATCAACAAGAGGTCAAAAGATAGAAAGTATAACTTCAAGGGGAATTTCGTAAAATTAAACCACCAAATTTTGATGGTGAGGTTGAGGAGGTAGCAGAAGCATGATTAATAAGTATGAACAAGTATTTTCAGGTGTATGAATATAATAGCAACCTGAAGGCTAGATTAGCTATATATCAACTAAGGGAGAAAGCCACCTCTATGGTGGGAGGAAGTGAAGAATGTACGTAGTATTGAAGAACAAGATGTCACCTGGGAATCGTTCTAGCAATATTTCAAGGACAAGTACTTAACAGAAAGATTTTGTGATGAAAAGGCTAAAGAATTTCATGATTTAAGGCTGAGATAGATTACCATGGACGATTACATCACTAATTTTACATCCCTATTACGTTATGTTCCATATCATCGAGAGGAGAAGTCTAAGGTGCAGAGATTTCTGAGCAACTTGCCAACACACATGAAAGAGAGAATATAATTTGTAAATCCCCAGACTATGGATGAAGCCATTTGTAAAGCTCGAATGTGCTATCAGCAATCCAAGGCAAAAGGGGAGGTTGGAAAATATTGGCAGCTAAGGAAAGGACAAAAAAGTAACTCGAGTTTCAAAGGTGCCAAAAGCGGCAACTTTAAGAATTCTGCACGAAATCCTGGTAGCAAACAGTTTGGAAAAATCATCAGAGGACTAGATGGCCAACAGATGAAAAGCCTACAGAAGCATCCAAAAAGCCTGAGCATGGGCAGGTGACCAAGCCACCTTTACAATTTTGGGGTTGTGGTGAAGCGCATTACTACAAAAAACTGCCCATAGCGAACAAGAAATGATGTTTTAGCAAACTTGCAGGAAGCTTCTACTGTGGGTGATGTAGCATGAAACATCCCCCGTCTTAATGCAGCATTGGAGGACCGACAAGCGGATTATTGGCCCACGATGATTGAGCTGGAAGGTAAAATACTAAATCAGTCTGTTTCTATTTTATAAGATTTAGGTGCAAGTCTGAGCTATATTAGTCCCAGGGTGGTAGAGTTGTGTAAATTGAAAGATCAGAAATTTAAAAGTTCCTGGCTAGTGTAGCTAGCCATTGGGGCAAAGCGTAAAGTGACTGCTAAAATTCCGAACTGTATATTAGAAATTTCGAATCAACAGTTACTAGTAGATCTAAATGTTCTGCCATTAGGATCCTATGATGCTTTGTTAGGCATGGATTGACTAGAAAAGCATTGGAATCTAGTGGACTATAAGGAAAAAGTTATTTATTACAGAATGCACGATGGAACCCGGAAGGAAATTCAAGGAATCAGAAAACCATTACAGTTATGCCCAATAACAACATCCCAAATGAATAAATGTATAAGGAAGGGGTGCCAGTTATATGCTATTCATGTAGGATATGCAGATTCTAAGGAGAAATCGCCTACAATGGAAAGTATACCGGTAGTGTAAGAATTCCTGGATGTTTTTCCAGAAAATATTCCTGGATTACCACCAAAAAGAGACATTGAATTTACTATAGAGTTAATGCTTGGAGCTTCTCCTGTGTCAATGGTTCCTTATAGAATGAGTGTGCCGGAATTAACAGAGATGAAGATGCAGTTACAGGAACTGTTGGATAAGGGTGATATTCGCCCAAGTGTGTCACCTTGGGGAGCACCAGTTCTATTCGTGAAAAAGAAAGATGGGACCATGCGTATGTGCTTGGATTATAGGTAGCTCAACAAATTAACAGTAAAAAAAAAAAATCCTTTACCAAGGATTGATGATCTATTTGATCAAGTAAAAGGGGCCACGGTGTTTTCCAAGATAGATCTAAGATCTGGATATCACCAGATTTGAATCAAGAAGGAAGACATTTGCAAGACAACATTTCGTACAAGATATGGTCATTATGAATTTGTGGTATTACCCTTTGGGTTAACAAACGCGCCAGCAACTTTCATGAGGCTAATGCATGGGGTCTTCCATCCTTTCCTGGATAATTTTGTACTTATTTTTATAGACAATATTTTGATCTATTCTAAAAATCAGGAAGAGCATAAGGAGCATTTGAGGATTGTGCTGGAAATTCTAAGAAAACACCAGCTGTACGCAAAATTCAGCAAGTGTGATTTCTTCAAAACAAAAATCCAGTATCTAGGACACATTATTTCCGCTGAGGGGATCTATGTTGATCTAGAAAATATTAAAACAATCATGGAATGGCGAGTACCCCAGAACGTGGCAAATATTAGATCCTTTATGGGACTAGCTGGGTACTACCACAGATTTATTGAAGGATTTTCCAGAATTGCTTTTCTTATTACTTCCTTGCAAAGGAAAGGAAAAGTTTTCAAATGGACCACAGAATGTCAAAACAGTTTTGAAAAACTAAAACAGCTTTTGACCACTGCTCCTATGTTAAGGGTGGTTGATCCCAGTAAATAATTTGAATTATGTATGAACGCAAGTAAAGAAGGTGTTGGGGCAATCCTGTCTCAGGAAGACAAAGTGGTAGCATATGAATCTAGGAAGTTGAAGGATCATGAAAAAATATATTTCGCGTATGATTTAGAGTTGAAAGTAGTAGTTCATGCGCTCCGGGTATGGAGACACTACTTGCTGGGCAAAAATTTTGTGTTCAAAACATATCATAGGAGCTTGATGAGTTACTTCAAGAAAGAAGATTTAAACTCAGGACAGGAAAGACAGAATGCCTTCCTAAGTGAGTTTGACATGAACATTCATCATGTCCATGTCAAAGGCAAGGAAAATCGATTAGCTGATGCATTAAGTAGAAAATTACATGGTATATATGAGATATATTATAATCAGCTGGAAAGTAAATTTTCAGAGAAAGTAAAGGAAGAAGCACAAAAAGATCCTGAGTACCAATTTTTGTGGCGACAAATGGAAGAAAGAAGAAAGCATGGAAGCGCATATGAGTATGGAATAAATGAAGATCAAATGTTAACCTTCAGAGGTAAATTATACATACCTAACAAGTTGGATCAGAAAGAGTTGATAATGAATGAATATCATCGCAGCAATTATGCAGGACATCCGGGATACCAGAAAATATTGACTGAAATTAGGAAGATATTCTTCTGGCCTAGTATGTGGAAAAACCTTGCTGAATATCTAAGTAATTGTTTGGAGTGTCAGCAGGTGAAAGTAGAGCATCAACATCCTGCAGGATTATTGCAGCCTATATCAATACCTGAATGGAAGTGGGAGGTCATATCCATAGACTTCGTTACAGGTTTACCGCAGACAAAAAGACAAAATGATTCCATAATGGTGGTGGTGGATAGATTGAGTAAATCTGCACATTTTATACCAGTACAGTCTACTTACAAGACTGTATAAATAACCGACATATTCATGAAGGAAATTTTTAGGCTACATGGAATTCCAAAGACTGTTATTTTAGATTGAGACGTTAAGTTTACTTCTGCTTTTTGGAAGACCTTGTTTTCAAGATTTGGAATGCAGATAAAATTTAGTACCGCTTATCACCCCCAGACCGACGGTCAAACAGAGCGAGTAAACCAAGTACTGGAAGACATGCTGCGCATGTATGTGATGCAGTAGCCAACTAAATGGGAATATTACCTGCACCTTTTTGAATTTTCTTACAACAACGGTTATCAAGAATCTCTAAAAATGAGTCCTTTTGAGGCCTTGTATGGGAGGCAGTGTCGCACGCCCATAAATTGTAGCAGCCCTAAGACAAAACTAATGTTAGGACCTGAAATGCTTGCTATAATGGAAGCAGAGGTAAGGAAAATAAGACAAAATCTGAAGGTTGCACAAGATCAATAGAAGATCTATGCAGATAATAAAAGGTCCTATCGAGAGTTCGCAGTAGGAGATCATGTGTACGTAAGGAACAAGCCAAAAAGGTCTACCTTGCGTGGGCCTCTTGTGCCAAATTGGCTCCTAGATTTTGTGGACCCTTTGAAATTTTGGAGAGGGTAGGACTTGTAGCCTATCATCTAGCCTTACCCAGCCATATCCGAGTACACAATGTATTTCATGTGTCCCTGCTGAAGCGTTATGTGCATGATTCAAAGCACGTAATTCATTGGCAGCACATAGAGGTAGGATAGCACTGCAATCCTAACTTACAAGGTGAATTATTTTGTGAGAAATTGACAAGAAAATTGTTTATTGTTGCAGGTAGAACCGAACAGAGAGTTCCTGGTCGAGCTGCAGCACATACTTGACCGAAGGGAAATCATGCTCCGAAAGCGAGTTATCACCAAGGTTAAAGTGCACCAGGAGCACTTCAGCCCAGATGAGGCTACTTGGGAGGATGAAGGGTTCGTACGGAAGGCTTACCCAGAACTCTTTTCAGAGCTAGAGTGAAACACCGAGGACAGTGTTACTTCCAGGGGGGAAGTTGTGATAGCTACATTATTGCTAACTAGTTGATTAACTAGTTAAGTAATTTTATTGTTTTGGTTAATGGAAAAACTGAGACAATTAATGTTTCCAAGAACTAAAAATAGGTTGGGGACAGTTGGAAAATAGTTACCTACTCCTCTGAGAATAAAGGACTGATCCCAAGGAGGAGTAGGGGTTCTGTCTTTGGAAGAAGAAAAGAGTGAGAGATTCTTGAGCTGGTTGTAACCAGTGGAACTGCACTCAGAAATTTCTTGAAGTTTCTGGTACTGACTGGACCAGATGTCCTGAGGTAACAATAGAAAGAAATTCCACTGTTAACCCGTACAATTCAGTTTGGAGCACGTGGGCAAGGAGGACGTAATTTCCTCACTTGATGGTTGGGAGGACCATAACTGAATCATTTAAATTTCAGATAAGTATACATGTAGTTCTTTAACTGCTAGTTTATGTTATTTATACTTCTAAAAAAATACTGTTATAAGAATGGAGTGTACAGTGGTACAATATGTTCTGTGCTTTAATTGATTTCTGTTAAGAATTTTACATATCACTATTAGAAACGAATTTACATCCAGAGCTAAATGCTGTAAATATTTCCTAAAATATTATTATGGAAGAATGATGGATTCTGGAAAAACATCTAGCAGTATTTCAGGCAAACAGAAACTAGAAAAAGAAAAATGAATTTGTGCAAAGATTATACTGTATTTACTTTTCAAAGAAATATGACAGAACAATAGAATCAAATTAATCTTAAGGAAATGAGTATCGCATAACACAAAAAACTATTATTCTATACAAACCCTTTTAAAACTTCACATCTATTTTATACAATGTTGACATTATATGCTATTGACTGGGAAAATAAAGAGTAATGATTCTAATCATCTCAAAGCTGTAAGAAAATCATTAAGATTTGTATAACTGTAAAAAAAACAAATATTAACACCCAGTAGACTGTCAGGTGAGGGTTATGGTAAAAACCCAGACCCAAACCTAGTCGTCTTTCGGGTACAAATTCTACACACTCGGATGGTGGGAAAAATGGTGGTTCGGTCACCAATAGATTTAGAGGTAGAAATTTTACATAGTAATTCAATAATGGAAATTATTCAGAAGATTCAATTCATATTAATAGCCGTAGCGCAAGTCATGAATACCAGAATAATATTGCTATAGAAAACAATTTAAAAAAAAACATATATAACAACAAACAGTTGGCTGGAATATTTCTTCTTGAGAAATAAATTACAGAATGATAAACGTAGAAAACTGTGGAAATTACCATTTTTTCCTTGCTACCGTATAAAACAAACATTACAGTGAACCCATAGTCAAAATCGACATAGTTAGAAATCATAATGCGGAAATCCAACGTTCTGTTTATATATACATTAGAAATCGAAACTATAAAGAAAAATATGGTTTGGAGGAACCAGTACTGTGCTACATAAAATCTGCCGATTATAATCAAAAGGGTTAAAATCAGAAAAAATGTTATAAAAGATAAACTGTCATAAACGATTCAAGTTTTAATCTTTAAACCAAACCCTTTTAAAGAAAACTTTATAGGGTTTCCAAATAAGAAATACACGGTTAAACCCTTAAATCATGCTGCTATAATTCTTTCTGCGGAATGGAAAACCCAATAAGGGAATTCTAGACCGGAGGTCGAGACTTGTTCATATAAATCAACACCTAAGCCATGAGGCCAATCTCTCGAGCATACCTGGATAATTTCTGAGCAGATTAGGAAAGAACTTGCCTGGCGAATTGAGGGTTTTCTGCAGATGAGGATTTCCACGAGACTTCTAGGGCATACCTGCAAAACAACACAAACATGCGAAAATGAGTAATGTGGAAAAAGGAAATTATGACTTAAGTTAAAGATAAAAAACTTAAAACCCAGAACTTGTATTTACCTGAGAAGGTCATCAATGGAGAAATGGATGCCGCCTTCACCATATTTCTACTCGACAGAGAAGTGGTGATTAATACTCTATTTCATAATTTATATACAGTTATTCAAATACGTTGGTAGGCCGAAGGCCTAAGTGAAGAAGAAAAACTGTGAAGAAGAATAGTAATCCTACGAAATGATAGAACAAAGATTTGATGCAAGTAATGAGAGGAAGCTTGGTAGCAAAGCTGGTTTTAACCACAAAATTACCTTCTGAGGTGGCTCAGCATCCTCATGGACATCCATGGTCTTTAATGCATCAGAGAGTTTTGTACCGCAGTGGGAGCAAACTTCGGAGAACCAGCATAGCGCGCAGAGGAAAAATAAAACAGCATGAAGAGTAATGCAGTAGAGCAGATCTAGGTCTTGGCGGGGTTGCCTAGGCAAGGCTCCCACCTAAGTCTCAGCCATCGATTTCCCAAAAAGCCAGATCAACAGCGTAGATCCAAGTGGTAGTACAATGAGATCTCCGTCAATTGTGTAAACCTTACAGCTGTCGCTGGAAAATCTGAGCTTGGAATCGAACATAAATGCACTAGTACATTCCAACTGTAACCTCATTAAATCGAGTGGACAAGTATTATGGAGAGTTGGCAAGAGTTACGAAGGTGTTATAAATTCATAGCAAGAATATTTTATGAATCAGATAATCCATAGTTTATTCCATAATATACATATATATATTTGTTTTAATAAGTGTTTTTATGATTAATTGTTTTGATTAGTTGCAGACCGTAATTATTAATGTAATTATTTACATTTGAAATCTTATCCAAGGTAGAAAACTCATGAAGAAGTATATGTTATAATTACCTTAAGGTAAGGTAAAATATTTTTTTTTTTTTTTGTGTACTAGTGTATGTTACTATATATATATATATATATATATATATATATCCCCTCCATCTAGATATTGAGTGTTAGCAAGTTTAATTCCCATCCAATTCCACTTCGGTTCTATTCTCCAAAAATTTATAACAACAATTTGAAGAAGTAAAAAAGTTCTGCAAATGAAATTGAAGTGTATCCACAAATATGTTAAGTTTGAAAGCACACTAATCAGAAAACATGAAAGTAGTAGGTCTTACATATTAATGGAATGTGAGTTAAGCCTAAATCTAGGGAAATAATAGGAAAGTATAATGTGTTGTTTATTTCGGATAATGGGTAAAGGGACATGGAAATGTACATACAAAGGATGGTTATGAAAGGGCATAAAAAAAAATGATGGTGAAGATGATGAGTTTTCATATTAATTATTTATCATATATATATATATATATATATATATATATATATATATATATATATATATATATATATATATATATATATATATATATATAAGTTGAAATTGAATAATGAGTTGTATATTTAAACTAGCATAGATCTATCTTAACCAGAGCTTAGAGGGATTAAATTTCTTCATGTGAAAATTTATTTTAGAGTGCAAAAAACAATGCTTAACATTTTATTGTTTAAATTGTATTTTTTGAACGTTATAGAGATTACATAACATGTGCATTTTAAAAGTTACTCACATGATAAAGAATCCTTGCACAAATGGTGCATACACACTTCATCAGTTTACAAGCCCTATATGATAATTTATGAAGTAATTTAAGATTAGTTAAATTACCAACACTTAGGATGTTCTCAAGTGCTCTATTTGTGACTTCCACCTGCCCATTTTCTTGAGGGTGTTAGGATGTTCTCGAGTGCTATATTTGTGAACTCCACCTGCCCATTTGCTTGAGGGTGATAGGCAGTGTATGTTTTGTGTTTGATTTGGTGTTGCTTCATGAGATCCTCAATCAAATTTTATGTAAATTGTGCCCCTTGATCAATGACTAACCCCCTTGGAAAACCAAACTTGTAGAAGATGTTCTCCCTCAAAAATTCAGCCACTTTTTTCTTATTTGTTTCCTTTGTTTCAACCCATTTAGTCAAGTCATCACTACACAAAATGATATACTTTTTATGTCATGATGAGGGATCAATAGGTCCAATGAAATCCATGCCCCACATTTTAAATGGCTCTAGAATCACTTGAGGTTGTAAGTGAATTTCATATTTGGGTGTGTGCTTACCCATCCTTTGGCACTAATCACACCTCATGGTGTACCTCCTTGATGTAAATTGGGCCAATAGTAACTTGATTGTAGAAATTTAAAGGTTGTCCTTTTACCAACAAAGTGGCCCCCATAGGGTCCATCATGGCATGTTGAGAGGATATCAAAGACCTCCTCTTCCATCACACATCTTCTATGTGAAAACACATTATATTGGTTTTTTTTGTTATTAATATATTATTAAGTATAATTCAATATTAATTCATATTAAAATATTTTATTAGTAACCCACATTAAATATTTTATTTTATACAAAATTAAAAGATTTTCTTTTAATATTTCAACTCTTAAAATATTTTTTGGAAAATATAAAGTTTATATATATATATATATATATATATATATATATATATATATATATATATATATATATATAATTTCTAATTACTTTAATGAAATTATATTAGGTCATATAAACAATATATACTATTTTTATTTTTATTTTTCTATTATATAGAATATTTTATTTTTATTTTAAAATAGATAGACATTCTTACACATTATGGGCTCAAAAATTAATGAAATTAAAAATATATATATATACTATTTAACTAATATTTATTTCATTATTATATTAATAAAAAACATTACTTTTTTTTATGATTGTCCCAAAAAAAACTAAGCATCTTAACATACATTATATTTGTTTATGTCTATTTTCTTCTATATAGTTTAGCGAATTTGAAATATTAGAATAAAACTAATGATTCTCCCGATTTATCTAAAAAACACTTTATAAAATATAATATCTATTTTTTTTAAAACATTTAGTTATTTATCAAATTTCTGTTAAAAATCTTTTTTAATATGTACTTAGTTAAATTTATGAAGAATTTTTCGGTAATAATCACATTAAAATGAACATTGTCGGCGCGTTTCGAACCAACCACTGTGGTTCATCATCAGGACTAGGTGAGATATCAGATTCAAACGTTGAGTTTAAATAGATGCAGAAATGGCTAAACTAGCCTTTAGAATAATGGTTAGTTTGACTTTGAGAATACTAGTTCTATTTTAATTAAATTAATTATTTACTTAATTATTAAATAAAATTTAAAATTATAATGGCTAGTTTTATTTAATTAATTAAAAGTTTAATTATTAATAAAATATATTTATAAACCTTTATATTTTAGTTAATTAATTATTATTATTATTGTTATTTATTTCATTATTGACCCTTTATTATTTAATTATTTATTACTTATTATATTATAATATGTTATTCTCATTTCTCAAGGAAAAAAAGAAAAAAAGAAAAAATATAAAAATAAAAATAAAAATAAATATAAAATAAATAAATAACTATATATATATATATATATATAAATAAAATTAAAAAAATATAAAAATAAATAAATAAATTTTCATTGACCACTAAGAATATAGGGCAGGGCTCCGGATGCGGTTGCTTCCAGCAGATGATGGGACGTACGTCCCCCAGCGCCTCCCA
This sequence comes from Pinus albicaulis, assembly GCA_034641835.2. NCBI lineage: Eukaryota > Viridiplantae > Streptophyta > Pinopsida > Pinales > Pinaceae > Pinus > Pinus albicaulis. The sequence continues at coordinate 37,509 of JAXQQM020059192.1, forward strand.
AGGTTGTCCCTTGGGACTGGCCACATGGCCTCCCACACTCGACTTAATGGCGATATTCATTTTTCCACCCCCGGCAGCATTAACAGCTCTCTCTCGAACCATCTCCGCAGCAAGTTTACATTTTGGTTTTCTTCGGCTCTCGCAATGGCTCAAGCCACTCCTCACAGTGTTTGCCCTGTCTGCTCTGGAACGTTGCTTCTCGGAGCCTCCTACCCTGCCGATTGCGCCAAGCCTAGTGCTAGAACGCAGACAGGCCGGAGGTGCAAGCTCTTATGCTGCCTGGAAACAACACCGGACTTTCACCACTCGCATAGCCTGCTCTATTGCTCAACCTCTCAGCGCAAGTCTCCTGGCCCTCTGTTACCTCTTCTTCTCTGCCCACTTCATCCACCTCTCTTCCCCGCCATGCCTCGACTGCACCATCGTATGCGAAGCCGGCGAGGTTCTTATCGTGGTCGGGCTTCCCGGTCTCAAGCTTCTCCCTCCGCCAACTCATCTTCTGAAGAGCTCTCCTTTGATAATGTTCAGGAATTCAGGTGCAGTAGGGGCGTGCCTTGCTACCCTGGCTCCGCCCCCCCCCCCCTCTGCATGTCACCCGCCTCCCTATGCTTCTTCCCCTATGCCTCATCCCCTTACCTCTGAATGTCCCTCTGCTGCCCTACCGCCTCTCCTTCCCTTCCTTCGCCAGTCTTCCCAGCATGCAGAATTCACTTTTGAGTGCAAATTCGACAAACCGGTTCTCCGCGCCCATGTCACTGTCACGGTTAGTGAGGAAGCAACCAGTTCGGAATTCCCTCCACCTGCGCCTCACGGACCTTCTACTGCTCCTCATGGGCCCGCTAGGCCGAGCACTGCCGCAGATGGTTCTGTCAGGGAAGCCTCGACCCAGTCATTCTCTGCTCCCAGTATCTCTTTGCAGGTCCAACGCGCGGAGGATCTGAGCAAAGGAAAAGAGTCAACTCCGGAGGCGGAAGACAATTCGGGTGCAGAATCACTGAAGAACCACCATCTCCAACCAATGAATAGTAGTCAGAGGCAGCCCTTGAAGTTTTTATCCCACAAGTACATCATCTCTAAGTTATACTTAGCTCTCTTGTTTTTTCATCCTACGCTTGTTGCAAGCCATGCTATAGGCTTTTGTTATTTTGATGAACAATCTGAATGTACAACCGATTTCCCCATTGTGGGCGGCAGTTTAAACTCTCAATCTGAAATGGACTGGTTTCCCCATGGTGGGCAGTCCAAATTATGGTTTTCTTGGCAGTCAGGCCCTGTACTCAGGCTTCCTCAGCTGAGACAGAGGCAGTTTTGTACCATTATTTTATAAATTAATAGATTTAGTGTTCCTGAGAAAAAAAAAAAGAATATAGGGCAGGGATCCAACACCTGCTTATATTCCACCCATCATCTCTATTGAGATTTACGGGTCATTTTTCGATTTTTAAAGCCTATCTTAACTTCTGATGATGGAAATGGTCAATCCTAGCTATGACCTTGGCCTCTTCAATGCAGATATGATGGTTAGTATTTTCTGCATGTTCAGCTAGGGCAGAGGTGCATGATCTTCCATGCTTAATGTCAGTAGCATGTTCACTGATCCTTTGGTTAATAGATCGACCAGTTTCACCAATGTAAGGAGTCCCACAAGAACAAGGAATAATACAGACACCTTTTCCATCCCTATGGTTTACCGAATCCTTAACCAATTTAAGAGAGCTGCGAATCGTGTTAAGAGGCTTGAAGGAAGAAGGAAACTTATGTTTCTTAAGGATCCTAGCAATCCTATCATTGGTTCCCTGAATAAAAGGAAGCCTTACCCTATCGGCCCACTGATTAGGTTCATTTAAATTTTTATTTCTAGCTAAGGGACCTTTTTCTGCTTTAAGAAAAGCCTTAAGGCCTTGAGACTCACTATAACCATTATTACGAAAGACACTAAGGAGATGGGTCTTTTCCCCCTCAAGGTGAGAATTATCAGAGATTCTTAATGCCTTGGTAGCCAAGGTGTTGAGAACGCCTAATTTTTTAGCAGGGAAATGATGAGAACTAGCATGAAGATATTGCTCAGTATGGGTTTTCTTTTGAAAAAATTGATGGGAGAAAGAACCATCGTCCTTTCTAGAGATAAGAACGTTAAGGAAGGGAAGACTAACATCCACCTCAAAATCCATGGTGAATTTTATGGAGTTTGATTGACTATTAAGATGAAAAAAAAACGGTCTAGTTCATCCTTACCATGAGGCCAAACGACATAAGTATCATCTACAAACCTTTTCCACAGCTTTGGTTGGAACAGAGCAGAGGAAATAGCCTTGGATTCAAAGTCCTCCATGAAGAGATTAACAACAATCAGGGAAAGGGGAGAGCCCATGACAACACCACAAGTTTGCTCATAGAGCTGACCTTCAAAACTAAAGAAACTAGAAGTTAAGCAAATCTCGACTAAATGGGCCGTATCTGGATCAGTGATGCGATTAATGACTTCAATGGCCTCATTAATGGGGATTTTGGTGAAAAGAGAGACAACATCAAAACTAACAAGCTTATCATCAGGACCCAATCTAATGTCCTTTAATTCATTAACAAAAGAGGAGGAATTTTTTACAAAAGAGTGGGTACGACCTACGAGGAGCTTAAGTTTAAGGGCCAAAAATTTGGCAAGAAGATAAGTCAGACCACCAATGGTGTTAACAATGGGCCTAAGGGGAGCACCATCCTTATGGATTTTAGGAAGACCATAGATTCTTGGAGTAAGGGGGTTGCTTTCAATCAACTTCTTACTAAGAGACCTCACGGAGCTGCTTGATTTAATAGCATCAGCAACTGCTCTCGAGACCTTTTTTAACGGATTTTTAGAAAGTTTTTTGTAGCTCCCACTATTCTCCAAATGGTCTAACATTTTCTTACAAGATCACGAACCTCTGCCCTAGCTGAACATGCAGAAAATACTAACCATCATATATGCATTGAAGAGGCCAAAGTCATAGCTAGGATTGACCATTTCCATCATCGGAAGTTAAGAGCGGCTTTAGAAATCGAAAAACGACCCGTAAATCTCAATAGAGATGATGGGTGGAATATAAGCAGGTGTTGGATCCCTGCCCTATATTCTTAGTGGTCAATGAAAATTTATATATATATATATATATATATATATATATATATATATATATATATATAACTTTATATATATTTTATTTTATATTTATTTATTTATTTATTTTCCTTGAGAAATGAGAATAACATATTATAATATAATAAGTAATAAATAATTAAATAATAAGGTATCAATAATGAAATAACCATAATAATAATAATTAATTAACTAAAATATAAAGGTTTATAAATATATTTTATTAAATAATTAAACTTTTAATTAATTAAATAAAACTAGCTGTTATAATTTTAAATTTTGTTTAATAATTAAGTAAATAATTAATTTAATTAAAATAGAACTAGCATTCTTAAAGTCAAACTAGCCGTTATCCTAACGGCTAGTTTAGCCATTTCTGCATCTATTTAAACTCAACGTTCGGATCTGATCTCTAACCTAGTCCTAATGATGAACACACTGTTTGGTTCGAAAGATGTCGCCAATGTTCATTTTGATGTGATTATTACCGAAAAATTCTTCATAATAACTTAGTTAATTAAAATCTTTTTTAAAATATATATATATATATATATATATATATATATATATATA
>JAXQQM020077838.1:0-142144 GCA_034641835.2 Pinus albicaulis
ATATAGGGACCTAACATAAACAAGACAAATATATGTAACCTTTCCCAAATTATGCTAGAAAAACATGAAGGATGATAGATGTCCTACCTCTTTCTAATTCCAGTTCATGTCTTTGATGTCATCCTTGCTTCTTACGCTTCCACATTCATGATCTCCTCTCTGTTTGCGAAGACAAATGCATGCAAGGAAGAACAAGTGGAGACATCAAACACATATCAAGCTTAACAATATCTATTATAAGTTATGTAGCAGATCAAGGAGCACTACAATAAACATGCAAAAATAGACATATTTATGGAAAGGAAACACATAATGTATTATTAATAGAATTGTAAAGGGGGAAAGACAACCAAAATCCTTGATGTTGGACGCATCCTTCAGGTGAGAGTCCAAGTCCTAGCCTTGACTCTTTAAACAACTTCCTCCTTCACAAGTGGGCAGCAATTGGGAATGCTTCAGCTCATAGGATGACAACCAACCATTAATGGATGGTAGGGGTTTCATTTATAGGGAATGAGAGGGATTTGAGGATCCATAAAAGGTGGGAGGAGTTCCAAATCTTAGGGGAAATATCCATGGAAAGAGGATCCATATCCATGAATGGGAGGTCTCGCTCCTATCATCAACAACTTGAAACTACATCATCGTTCTCGAGTCTTCTAGTAAGGGAAGCTTCTCATCCATTTTTGGGAAAAATTCTTGAAGAGGACCAATGTGGATTTTCCTGAAAAATTTCACGCTGCCAACGCTAGACACATGTTTTGCAAAAGGTGACAAGCGTGTGTCATTTGCTATGAAAAGTGCATTGGGTTTGTAAAACAAGGTTTTTGAAAATATTTTTATAATATTTTTAAATCAAGTATTCTTTCACTTCTTCAGGGATGTTTTAGGCATGTTTGATGGAAAACATATTTCGCGACACTGGTGGAATGACAACACAAAGTGGAGTGTGACCAAATACTGTATAACAACTCCCCTAGTCGAACGTCATATCCACCTTGCAGATTTAGCCACTCTTCCAATTTATCAATATATAGACCAAAAAGAGTAGAGGATAGAGGGAAACCTTGTTTGTCTCCAATGTCAGTTTTAAAGCTTTTTGAAATACTTGCTAAGGTTCTAATTTTGACTTTCACCTCTTCATAAAGTTTATGGATAGTGGCCCTATGTAGAAATTATACAAACAATATGTATATTAATGGATTCAATCCAATCATGCAATATGCTAAAGTATGACACTGAATCCTTCGACAAATAAATTGCGGAAAATAAACACGATCGCCAATCACAACAAGTAAAGAAAGAAGAAAATCAAACCACAACACAGATATTTTCCTGGGGAAAGTTTGCTACTCAAAACCCCTATATCTTTTATTGTATATTCACCAAGGTATCATGAAACAATTACAATGCACTCTTCTCATAGGAGTCTCCTACACTCTCCCAACTGTCTCACACTAATTTGGAAAAAATCGCCAATTTTCAGCCTCTTCTCAGCCTGCCTTGCTTGCGCAATTCATGTGGAATTCTCCTTATTCTTTAGGAAATTCATCCTTCCAAAACTGTAATTCTCATGAGAAATCCTATGGATGTTTTACTGCATGCAGGAAACCTACTAATAATACAACTAATATATAACATACCTTTAACCTTTGTCTCAACTAGGTCTCCACTGGAACTAACATGCATGCAACTATTAATAGTAAATCATCAGTTACATGACAGATCACTACATGTGAATTAAATCTGATTTAATTCACTTGACCTCTCACTAGTGCAACAAACAATTATAACTAGTTAAACTGATTTTAACTCAATTAATTGAGTTAACTACTTTCACATGCATTAAACTAATGCACTAACTGCAACTTGGACTCAATAAATAATAGAATCACTCTACATGCCTCACCAACCACCCTCAACTCAAAATTCACGAGATAACTGAGTTTATCACACTCAGTTAACTATTAAAAGTGATTATGAGATAAGATTACATTTTATTGTCCAATTTAATTAAGGGAAAATTAAATTAGACATACATTTCTTGTTGACTTTTCAACACTCCCTCTCAACAAGAAAGGGATTATCAGCTACCCTGATCTTACCTCTATGGTATTTGAATTTTCTCCTGGTAAGCACCTTCGTTAGAATATTTGCATCCTGATCTTTCGTAGGAATGTACTGAAGTAACATAATGCACCTCTAAACACAATCTCTGAGATAGTATTACCGGATGTGTATATGGTTGGACCTATCATGGAATACCAGATTAAACGAGAGTTTAATGCAACTTTGGTTATCACAATGTATCAACATTGGATCCATATGATGACCAAACAAACCAACCAAATATTCCTCATCCAGATGGCCTTACTTGCAGCTTGACTTACTGCCATGTACTCTGCCTCGGCTGAACTGAGTGCCAAAGGTCGATGCTTCTCGCTGTACCAATAAACTGTTGTCGATCCTATGTTGAAGATCCCACTTGATGTGCTCTTCTTTTCTGATGGACTGCCTGCCCAATCTGCATCGGTGAAGCCTTGAAGCTTCACTCCCTCTGTCTGTCTGTAGCATAATCCATACTCTGTAGTTCCCCTAAGATATCTCAATAAATTCTTCCACGCCTTCCAAAAGAGCTTGGTTGGCTTAACCATAGCTTGACGAAGGTGGTTAAGTATGTAGAAAATGTCTGGTTGTGTGTTCACCAAGTACATGAGCGAACCCGCAAGCTTCCTATAAACAGTAGTGTCCACTACCTCACCTAAAGTAGCATCCTCCTTCCTCTAGTTTCCTACAAGAGGAGTCTCCATGGGTTTACAGCTCTCCATGTGGAAATTTCTCAGAATCTCTTTGGCATACTTGCCTTGAGAAACAAATAGCTCCCCATCATGGTGCCATATCTCCAAACCAAGGAAATAGTGAAGGAGTCCCATGTCCTTCATCTCAAACTCTCTTGCAAGATCCTCTTTGCAAGAAGTTATGAGCTGCTCATCACCTGTCAAAATTAGATCATCAACATAAAGTACGATAATCAAGAGCTTACCATCAACCATAATCTGGTACAGGTTCGCATCTACTTCACCCTTCGTGAAGCCCAACCTGGTGAAATAGCTGTCAATCTTGGTGTACCAAGCACAAGGTGCCTACTTCAGCCCATACAGTTCTCTCTTGAGTCTGCATACATGTGAATCAATGTAAAAGGTCTCAAAAGCTTATAGCTGCTCTATGTACACTTAACTCTCAATAATTCCAATGAGAAACATGGTTTTCACATCCATCTGATGTATCTGCCACCCCATCTGCGCTTAGAGTGCAAAGATAGATCTAATCGATGAGTACCTCACAACTGGTGCGAAAGTCTCCTCATAGTCAATCTCCTCAACTTGTGAGAATCCCTGGGCTACAAATATAGCCTTGTAATTCTCCACGCTCCCATCTGCTACCTGCTTCACCTTATAGATCCATCTAGATCCAACTACTGATTTTTCGACTGGTCTTGGGACAACTTCCCATGCACTATTCTTGACGATGGATTCATACTCCTCAATCATGGTATCAACCCAAATTAGTTGTTGCAATGATTCATCAAAAGAGGATGGTTTTTTCACAATACACTTGCTCATAAGATCCATGTATCCAGTAAACATGTATGGAGACTCTCTCTATCTCTACAGTGAAGTAGGTTCTCCGACATGTTCTTCCACATCAAGTCTTAATCTATCAGCTCCCGTGGTGCACCTTCTACCATGTCTGGTGGATGGCTCTGCATGAGTGTTTTCAGACACTCCATGATCCTCCACATGTGGCTGCTCCACATCCCGAGGTTCATCCTTCGAAATCAAGAGTTCCTCATCTACATGCAAATCAAGCTCCCTCTCAAGGGACAATATCATGGCTTTCTCCTCATCAAATTTTATATCCCATCGCACAATAGTCATCCTGTTGTTTGGAAAATACACCCTATTGTTGTGGGGAGTATCAGTGTACCCCAAAAATATCCCAATTTTATTTGTTGGTTCAAGCTTCTTCCTGGAATCTTTGGTCACATAGCAATAGATAAATGAGCCAAAAATTTTAAAATATGAAACATCAGGTTCTTACCTGAAAAATCCTCCTCTAGTGTACTCATGCCAAGTATCCGACAAGGACTACGGTTTTGCACAAATATCGATGTGTGCATGCCTCTGCCCATAGATGCAACATTAGGTCCTGATCATGAAACATCGCTCGTGCCACACCCACAATTGTTTTGTTATTTCTTTCTGTGACCCCATTTTGTTGTGGGTTATGAGGCGCAATCAACTCTCTTCGAATTCCTTCTTTGCTACAGAAGTTCTTGAATTCATTGGAGATGTACTCACCACCATTTTCGCTCCTAAGAGCCTTCACATGCTTCCTTGTATCTTTCTCCACCAGTAATTTGAACTCGCAAAATTTTGAGAACGTCTGATCTTTCTTTTTCATGAAGTAGAACCAACAATTTCTAGAAAAATCATCAACAAATATCACATAATACCTGTAATTTTTTTTCGAAGCTGTAGAGAATGGTCCACACACAACTGAGTGAACTCTCTCAAGGATTTCCGCTACTCGTTTCTCCTTCTCGTGAAAAGTTTATTTTTCATACTTCCCCATGGTAAATCCCTTGCATGTGTCTATCTGTGCAAGAGTACCCTTTGGAAGCCCCGTAGAAATCTGGAACATGACCTTCAAGGCTCCGTGGTGTAGATGGCCCAATCTCTTGTGCCATAACTCACCCTCATCCCATATCACCACTTTTTCTGCCTTACCTGTCAATGTTGTGCAACCATCTACATCAAGTTTGTAGAGATTATTCACATGAATCCAAATCTGCTTAGCTTGTCCTGTGGCTTTGTGTCGAAGGAATGCTTTCCCTTTAATAAAAACCACATCATAACCTCTATCCTCCAATCTTGTAGCTGAGACTAAATTAATTTTCAATCCTGGTACATGCATTATATCTTTTAATAAGAAAGGTTTACTTGACTGTCTCTGGAAAGTAACTGTACCAATCCCAGTAGCACCATACCTTCCGTCATCACCCATTTCGATATGCATCTGGAGATCCTTCTCCTCCAAGCTACTGAAAAATTCTTTGTCTCACGTCATGTGGAAATATGCACCACTATCCAGGTACCACACTGATCTCGTCACACTTGACACCATGCATGAAATGAGCGAGATTCCCAACTCAAATTGCGAATCCAAAGCCTCACCAATTGCAGATCCTGAAGCCTTCTTGTTATTCTTCTTCTGTGGACAATTAGTGGCATAATGCCCATGCTTGTGACAATGAAAACAGTTCACTCCGGACATGTCACGCTTCTTGCCTTCTTTGCTAGTCTCAAATTTGGAATAAGATTTCTTTCCCTTCCCATTCTTTGCCTTACCAACCAAAGCGTAATTTTCCTCATCATCCGTCTTGGATGAGGATCCATCCCTGGTATTCCGCCTGACTTATTCTTTCACCAAATCCAACCAAATTCGCTCCCAATTTGGCAGCTTCTCCCTCCCATTGACAGAGTCCTAATAACTATGCCAAATATTGGGAAGGCCTCGAAGAGCTAGGCTCACCAAGTCATCATCCGCTACAGTAATTCCGACACTCCCAAGATCATATCGACATTGGAAAAACTTGGTTAAATATTTCGGAATAGTGTCTACTTTTTCCATTTTGATTTTCCCGAGCTTGTCGTTCAATGCCAAGTTTCTATGGTCACTACTACTTTGAAACAGATCTGTCAAAGCCTTCCACACTACATATGGAGTCGATTTTCCATGGATACTTGAGACAATGTGGTCTCGTACTCTCTCTAATAAGATCCTCCTCACCTTTGCAACCTTCTTTTGCCAAGCATCAAGAAGAGTGACATCTGCTACAGCGGGTTTGGGAATGTCATTATCAAAGAATTCTTTCAACCTGTTTTCCTCTAGAACTGCCTCCTTCCCATCTTTCCACGCAATATAATTGGAACTACCCTCGAGTGCATATTCCAATATCAAGCCATTGAAAGCCATCTTGATATTGATCCGCCTATGGCACCAAAGAATACTTTTGCAAATTCAACTTCTATTCAACACAAACTCAATTTGTTCTCCACTATAGTGATTTCTTGTGCTCTGATACCATGTGGAAATTATAAAAACAATATGTATATCAATGGATTCAATCCAATCATGAGATATGCTAAATCAAGATACTGAATCCTTGTACAAATCAATTGCGGAAAATAAACATGATCGCCAATCACAACAAGTAAAGAAAGAAGAAAATCAAACCACAATACAGATACTTTCCCAGGGAAAGATTGCTTCTCAAAACTCCTCTATCTTCTATTGTATATTCACTTAGGAATCATGAAACAATTAGAATTCACTCTTCTCACAAGAGTCTCATGCACTCTCACAACTGTCTCACACTGATCCGGACAAAATCGACCAACACTTAGCCAATTTTCAGCTTCTGCTCAACCTGGCTTTCTTGCGCAATTCATGTGGAATAAAATCCCTATTCTTTAGGAAATTCAACCTTCCAAAACTATGCAATTATCATGGGCAATCATATGTTGTTTTACTACATGCAGACAACCTACTAATAATATAACTGATAACTAACATCCCTTTAACCTTTGTCTCAATTGGGTATCCACTGAAACTGACATGCATGCAGCTACTAATAGTAATAGTAAATCATCAGTTACATGACATATCACTGCATGTGAATTAATATGATTTAATTCACTTGACCTCTCACTAGTGCAACAAACAATTATAACTAGTTAAACTGATTTTAACTCAATTAATTGAGTTAAATTATTTCTCATGCATTAAAATAATGCACTAACTGCAACTCGAAATTCATGAGCTAACTGAGTTTATCACACTCAGTTAACTATTACAAGTTATTATGAGATAATATTACGTTTTATTTTCCAATTTAATTAAGGAAAATTAAATTAGACACACATTAGAGTGCGTGTGTTTCCATAGTCAAGAACATGTTGATGAGATCTTCTGGAATCCTATATATTCTTATCGAGGGGCCCGCCCAACGTTTCGAGTGAACATTTCAACCATCTTTAGGATAAAAATCATGATATGTGATTGGAAGAGTGCTAGACCATATTATATAGGGTGGAGGAAAGAACTAGCTGTTAGCTAGCGGAAGAGTAAATGCAAGATAATGAGATTAGCCATTTGGAGAAACTAAATAATTTAAATAGTCAAAGAGAAGGAAATTAGTTAAGTGAGATTATAAAATTCAATTAATTAAATTAATAAAAATAATTGAAATTATTAAATTAATCAAAAAAATTATTAAATTTATTAAATTAAAATAAATTCAAATTAATTTAACAAAATAAATCAAATATATTTAATTATTTAAGTGTTCAAATGAAACCAGCCGTTAGTGGCAAGAACTTATAGAAATAAATGTGAAATTGAATTGGAGAATAATGAAAAATGTGAAATTGAAATGTAGAGTAACTGAAATGATTAAGTTAATAAAATTGAATGTTTACTCTGGTGGTTTTTCAACTCCAATTCAACCCTCTATGGGTTTAGGGTTTTTGGTATTCTCTGGGTATTTTATGGTTGTTTTTCCAGATTAGGGGACCCCCATCTCAAAATACAACAGGGATTTCACTTCATTATTGGGTTTTTCTTCTGGAGGGGGCTTACTAGGGGCTACGAAGGCTTTTTTAAAACACATCAATTAATTATGTTCATCCATTAGGGGATAGGGCGATATCATTTTTGAGCCAACACTCTCAGGAAGAAGGGGTATAGGTTGTGAATGGGTCGTGTCAGGCAGCTTCAGAAGTGAACGTTGAATGCCATAATATATAAATCCCTAAGGTTCGAGGGGATTTTAGTGACAAGCATAAAAAAATTAGTGTCTTGAAGTGGGAAGCAATCCCAACCCCATACAATTTATGTCTGGGGAATGATGTCGAAATCACCAAAGTTGTGGATCTGTAGATAAATCCTTGGTTGGTTGTGTGCGGGGTTACAAATCCAACAAGGAGACCATGATTTCATGGTGCGGCTAGATGCTTTGTTCCAGGGGTTTCCAAATGTGCTGATCTTTATATATATATATATATATATATATATATATATATATATAGATTGGCGAAGGACTGGTTTCAACTTATATTCAAAACTCATGAAAGGACTTCACAGGTTGCAAAAAAAATATGGTCTTGTTGTTGCGGCTAAAACACCCTCCAAAATTTTGGATTCGACTTTAACCATGTGAGATACCATTTCTAGGTAAAAGGCATTTCAAGTTTTTCCTCTATGTTCCCTAGTCCCTTTGTGAATAAAACTTAATTTCGTCTTTTGGTAAGGGAAGTGTCACACATTGTGAAAGGAAGTTATAGTGCATATTTAAGAGGAAAATTTTGTACTAATGAGTCTTATCTATCATGGAGATATGTACTAGACTCATTCCCAAAGTTTTATACACTTTTTGTCGGTGTCATCACATGTGTCGCAAAGTGTATCTTAAGTGTCGCACTTGGAGGTAAGTGTCATTTTGTTGTAAATTCAATGGTTTTATGTTGATTTTTGGTATTGAGTGTTCATTGTTGTATCATCATTTATTCTAAGTGTCTGATCATGTTCAAGTCCTATCCTGGTTTCATTTATGCCTCATTGATCCCACACTTACTTAATTTCTAGATAATTATTTGCCTGACCAACCCTGCCTTAGTTTGCTTTCCTGAACTGCACATTGTGTAGTTACAAGCCTCAGTCAACGTCCCTTGCCTTCTAAAACTGTGTAATGTGAATTCACTTCCTCCAAGGACTACGCATTCATAGTCACAATGCTCACTTCTACCTCATGTCTCCTAGAATTACACAATCTTGCCTCCCAAATAACCTCCCATTGTGTAGTGTGAAATTTTAGTCAGCACTTTGTCTCCTTGTCTCTCTGAACTACGCAACTACATAATCCAGTGGCTCGATATCTCTCTTGAATTATGCATTATGCAGTCACAGTGGTAAATTCTTCCTCATTGTGTCAATGTTTGTAATATTCCTACATTAGCATGAAACTATTAGGAATACTAATTTTGCTTCAAACACATAGTTAGATGAATAAATGGGTAGGGAGACCCATAAATCTTTCTAGTAGAAATAAAAACCCTCTTAATGGGGAAAGGATCATATTCACAGTTGGACAAAAACACCTTCATGTGTGAACAAGGCTTAATGCATGTAGACAAAGTCAAGTTTGACCAAGTCAACTAAGCTAAGATGGAGGATGTGGAACATTAATGAAGATAACTCAGTAGGAATATAAATTTATTTAGATAGATATAATAAAGCCAAATTGAGTGTGGAAGAAGGATTTGCATGGAGATCCAGTCAATATTGATCCAGTCAAGATTGACCAAATCCATCAGCGCAGTTTTGGAGGGAGATTCATTACATGAAGATGGAAACCCTAATGAGTGGGATCAAAGGTGAGAAGGATCACATTGTTTATAAGGAGGAGGATGTCAGCCATATAGGGTTAGCTTATGATTATTATTGTATGATTGTATGGTCTGTTTAGACATACTTCTTTCTCTGGCTGTTTAGCTGAGATAGAGTGTTGTTTAGCACAAGGTCTTCTTGTTTAGGAATTCCTTCTCTTCCATTGAGTAGCTCTTGGAGGAGCCTTGCATCATATTTTCCAATATATGGCTTAGGCCAAGCTTCAAATTCCTTTTAAAGTGCAGATCCTATTGAGGGTTTGAATGTTTCAGAAAGTTGTAGCAAGTGGAGGCTAGATCTTTAGCTCTAGGCCATATCAATAGTTATTTTCAGTGGAGAAGACTTATAATCCATTGGGAGGACAGTATTGAAGGTTGTGAGCTACATTTTCATATCTTGGTTGTAGGCCAACATCATTTTATCCCCTAAAGTGCAGAGAGAGTCCAGATCTATGTTATTTCTGAAGGAGCTGCTGCAGGGTGATTCAGTGCACGATTTGGAGAGATGATTTTCTGAGTGTTGGGGATCTTCCCTTCACTTTGGAGATCTGTTGGAGGAGATATTTTTCTTGTTTATATCAGATCATATCCACTTTCCAGATCTGAATATTTCCATATATTTTCAGTCTTAAAAGTTAGATCTACCTTTTGTACATGGTGCATTGCTGAAAACCCCAAGGGGGATTGATAAAAGAGCTTGTATAGTGCATGGATCTACTGTAGATCTAAATTTTTGTCCACATACTTGCTATAGATTTGATGTACAACTTACTGCTGTTGCAGAGGTAATAAAATAACGCTATCATGGTACTCCAACTTTTATACATGGTTGTAGTCCCTATTTTTGCATGATTTTCAGTTATTTATGGCATGGGAGGCCTATTTAACTATGCAATAGTGATTTGTTTCTGAATTACTTTTATATCTAGTCACTATAATATCAGATCTAATGGATACTTGAGCTACATTTTACTTTCATTGCACATGTTTCTAAAAAATGCATTATTTTAGCATGCATTGCTGAGCAGTCCCATTTTGGGATATTACAGTGGTATCAGAGCATGATCTTTGGCTCAGCCCGTGAGTTTCTAGAAAAATATCAGAATGATGGAAAGAATGAGTTTTCTCTCATCTCTTTTCAGATCTAAGAAGGACCTCTCCAAGGAGGTCAAGAAAAGAAGAAGTGACGCCAAGTTAGGGTTTCAAGATGAGGAAGGTCCAAGTACTTCCTATCAGCAAAAAGAAGATCTGGTGTTGCATAAAGCTCAAAAGAAACATACTATGGCATTTTCTTTGATAGATAAGAGGCATAAAAGGGAATAATACTTAGATCATGAGATTCTAAGTGAATATCTTGTAGAATATAAGTCTCAACCTAGAGCTATCAAGAAGACTCTGACTCTTCCTGAGTTTATTCAGCTCAAAGAAGAAAGGAGACCTTGCAGAAATAGAAGAATGAAGGGCAATAGATTTCTATTGTCTACCTTTGATGGGTCATCCTCATGCATAGCAAAGTATTGGGGAAGGAATTTGGATGCCTTTTTCCTGCTACATCCAGTAGTGGAGAAAGAAGCTGTTGAGATTGCAGCGCTGCACCTTCAAGGTGATGCACACAATTGGTGGTTCAACCATTTGAGTCATGCAAAAGTGTCTGCATATGCAGATTTCACTCAAAGGTTGATCAAGAAGTTTGAAAAGAAGAAATTAGAAGGGAAGAAGCCTTCACCACTTCTTACTGCAAGAGTATTTGTTTCAGGAGGAATGCCACTTGCACCGTTGCAAGATGATCTTGATCTCTTGATATCTAGAGTCCCATGCACCATTTTGGGGATGCATGAAGAAGAGGAGACTTGTACCAGCACTGATGAAGCTATAGAAGAGTAGCCATCATCATCAGTAGTTGGGGAAGCCATTACACCGGAAGGAGGAACCCTTGTAGAAGTACAAGATGTTCCTAAGTTGTACCAAGGTATGCACATGTTTTCATTTCCTGTTATTTCAATGCAACATATGAAGGATGATGGGAATGTACTATTGCATGACCAAGGGTCAAAATATATTGCTGATTTTGAGCAACAAAATTTCACTGCGCTGAGAAGCCTTGATTCACTCAAGGAAGAGACAAACAGTCATCCTAATGGATCATTGATGAGCTACACACAACCCTTGAGGTTGGAATGTAGTTTCTTGGAAGATGGGATGAGTATTGTCTTGAACAATATATTGCAAAACTATGTGTTCAACATTGGATCTGATCTTGAGGTAGCAACTGCACCATTATGGAGATCAACAACGTTGTCATTTAGCAGCAATGATGAGTTGGGGGCCTAACCATTGTTGGAACATTCCAATGAACTTCCCATATATATAACAAAGGGGGAGCAGGTAGATGATGGAGGACACCTTATGATGGATAACATCTCTCATGGTTGTGATGGATATTTCTTGATGGATCTTTCACATCATAATGGGAGGTTTTTTCCTACCACCTATTTGGATCCTTACGGGGTTAAATTGGTCATTGATGGGTGGTTTTTATCTGGAGATCTTCAGAAGATTGCATTTCAACATCCCATGAGATGCAAAGACAGAAATATGATTTGGGAGGATGGTATTCTCCATTGGAGAAATTCCACTTATAGACATGATGATAGACACTCACCATGGGTTGGATGGGTGATGTTGATGAGCAAGAGGTTGAGAAACCACTTGAAGATTTATGACACTGGATAAAAGGATGCAAAACTGCATTGGTTACTCTTGAAAGAGTTTGGTCATCCCAAGATACATTCTATTTCAAAGGGTATGTGGATGGATGGATCTTGGCATGGCACTTACATCACATGGCAGCAAGGAGTTTTGATGTATTGGGATGATGTGATATCTTTCATATCAACTATGATGTCATTGCTCCATGATTTTGATGATGTTGGTGTGGGGAAGCAACTAGAGCTATTGTTGCTTTGGTTGTTATTGAGAGAGTATGGGTTGATCTTATCCCATAATTTTCATGATGTTGCAAGAGTAGGAGATGGCACTATCATGGTGCAAAGGGGCTACTCTTTAACCTTGGAGAATAAGGAGGTGATTCCACCCTGGAGAGGATCTCTTACATATAGCAGCATTATGTTTGATGATGACTTTGGCATATGGGATGTCAAAGAAGGGAGCTATGAAATGACAGGAGCCTTATTACAAAGGCTAACAATGCTGTCACTTGGGAGCTTGGGTATTTTGATGGAGTGTTCCTAGGATCTCCCAGGATCACTTCATATATGATGCACTTGATGAGCATGTAGGAGATGAGAGTGATGGAGTAGTGGATGGAGACATCTATTACCATGATATGATCTTCTTGACTTGGCTTTTCAAGCATAAGAAGAAATATCTACATGCAGCACTTGTGGGCTTTCTTTCCATGCACTTTGATGCATATCATTCCTTGATGGAGGAGTTCACTTGGGAGGGAATCCAACATTATGTATATCAGCATATGGGGAGATGCATAGCCTAGAAGATGATGGAGAGGTTGGCACAACCACTTCCCTGCTCATTTGGAGTGAGGGAGAACTTTCAATTGAGCCATTTCATCTCAATGACCAAATTACATGATAGAGGATGTATATTTATGCTTTATAACTTGAACTCCTTTATTTTCTATGATCAACATATTGTACCAAGGAGGGTATTTCCTTCTTGCATATTTTTTTGTGATGTACGTAAGGCCATTTGCAACATTGATGGTGGCCATTATATTTGTGTATTGTGGGGGATGCCACATGATTTTTGGTGTGCACCATTGGCACCAAATGTTACTCTCATGATTTCATCTTGTAGGATGATTGTGGCAGAAAAAAAGTGGCTGAAAAAACACTTGTTCTACTTTGTATTGAGGCAGGCAAGGGATGCACTGCGCTAGTTCCACATATGGAACTATGGTCCACCTCCTGGTTGTCCTTTGGAAACTTGCTTTCATTTGTTTATGCTTCCATATATTGATGATGTTCTCATGTTTATGGGAAGCCTTGTTGGGGCAGTGGAACAAGAGTTGGAGGTGCCCATTGGGAGTATGATTCTCCATTCTTCATATGTTACATGTTTCAGGAGGAACAATGGGAAAACCATGATTGCTACACTACACCTCTTGTCTTCATGGGGGAGGAACCATTTGGAGAGCTTGATTTTTTTGGAGGAGCACTTCATGGATGTTTTGATTGACGGGGTGTCTTGGGCCATTCTTGGAGACTGTGATATTTCAGCCCAAGATCAGCAGAAGCCCCATACATATCATAAGTGGAGAGAGAAGTAGCGTGGGATGGACATTCTAGTCCCACAAATTCATCCATGTAGCCCACCTTCTTTGCAGGAGCTTAAGGTGGAGGAGATGTTTCATGAGTTACCATGTTGGAGGGTGACTCACTTTTTGTGGATGATAGCTTGGGGATGGAGGCTTCACATGGGGATGATGATTACAAATATATTTCTGATTCCATGCCTCAAGAAGGTCCCTAGACCACATATTGATGTTTCCATGTATGTCCCACTTTTTCATGTTGTGAGCCATTTGGAATTTTCACCAAAGGCATAATTGTACACATGGGAGGAACAACTTGAGGACATATTGTTGAGAAAGCATCTTGTTCTTTGGAGGAACTTATCACTTGAGGATGCTAAAAGGAAAGAGGGGAGGCCATTAAGTTCTATCCTTTCAATTTATTGAGGACAAGCAAAATTTGGGAGGGGAGGACTGTAATATTCCTACATTAGCATGCAGCTATTAGGAATATTAATTTTTCTCCAAACACATAGTTAGATGAATAAATGGGTAGGGATACCCATAAATATTTTTAGAAGAAATAAAAACCCTCTTAATGGGCAAAGGATCATATTCACAGCTGGATAAAAGCACCTTCATGTGTGAACAAGGCTGAATGCATGTAGACAAAGTCAACTAAGCTAAGATGGACGATGTGGAACATTAATGAAGATAACTCAGTGGGAATATAGATCTGTTTAGATAGATAGAATAAAGCCACATTAAGTGTGGAAGAAGGCTTTTCATGGAGATCCAGTCAAGATTGATTCAGTCAAGATTGATCCAGTCAAGATTGATCTAGTCAAGATTGACCAAATCCATCAGTGCAGTTTTGGAGGGAGATTCATTGCATGAAGATGGAAACCCTAATGAGTGGGATCAAAGGTGAGAAGGCTCACATTGTTTATAAGGAGGAGGATGGCAGCCATATGGGGTTAGAATATGATTATTATTTTATGATTATATGGTCTGTTTAGACATACTTCTTTCTCTAGATGTTTAGTTGAGATAGAGTGTTGTTTAGCACAAGGTCTTCCTGTTTAGAAATTCCTTCTCTTCCATTGAGTAGCTCTTGGAGGAGCCTTGCATCATATTTTCCACTATCTGGATTGAGGCCAAGCTTCATCTTCCTTTTAAAGCATAGATCCTATTGAGGGTTTGACTATTTCAAAAAGCTACAACAAATGGAGGCTAGATCTTCAGATCTAGGCCATCTCAATACTTATTTTCAGTGGAGAAGTCTTCTAATCCATTGGGAGGAAAATATTGAAGGTTGTGAGCCATATTTTCATATCTTGGCTGCAGGCCAACATTATTTTATCCCCTACAGCCCAGAGAGAGTCCAGATCTGCGTTATTTCTGAAGGAGTTTCTGCAGGGTGATTCAGTGCACCATTTGGAGAGATGATTTTCTGAGTATTGGGGATTTGCCCTTCACTTTGGAGATCTATTGGAGGAGATATTTTTCTTTTTTATATCAGATCATATCAACTTTCTAGATATAAATATTTCCATATATCTATAGTCTTAAAAGTCAAATCTACCTTTTGTACATGGTGTATTGCTGAAAACCCCAAGGGGATTGATAAATGAGCTTGTATAGTGCATGTATCTGCTGTAGATCTAAATTTTTGTCCACATACTTGCTCTAGATCTGATGTACAACCTACTACTATTGCATAGATAATAAAATAACGTTGTCATGGTATTCCAACTTTTATACATGGTTGCAGTCCCTATTTTTTCATGATTTTCAGCTATTTACTGAGCATTACTGAGTAGTCCCATTTTGGGATATTACAATGTTTCCCTCAATTGTGAAATATTGCTTCTCAGGCCTCCAACTACTGTGCATTGCATAGTAACTATCATCATTTCCTCACTCTTTTCTCCTGAGACAACACACTGTTCAATTATGAGAAATGTAAAGTGTGTGGAAGTCCAAGTATCACCCAAAGAATGTGAAAAGTCATGTATAAGTCCAAAGGTCGCTTAGGAGTTTGAAAAGTCATGTGGAAGCTCAAGAGTCATGAGGGGAGATCAAGATTCACAAGAGAGGTGAAGATTCACCTCATTTTTTATATATACACCCTCATAGCTCAATAAAAGGAATTTTTACCTTTTCTTCTCAAGCTAGGCATAGGGGAGAAGAATAGGCTTCAGTGAGAAGAAAGTAGTGGCTTAAAGTTCCATTATTGGAACAAGTGTTGTATTGTTATAATGGTGTATCTTGTAACTTTCACTTTATAATTCAAAGCTCTTGGATACGACACATTTTTCATGCATATGTCATAAATGATTGTGAGAATATTATTTCATTTTTTATTGTGTATGATTATGTTAATTCATACTAATGAAGATGAACTATTTCATTGGATTTAGTATGATTTTTTGAAATGTGTGTCTTTTCTAGGATAATACTATTAATTTTCTTTCAAAGATTCACTTTATAAACTATTCGTGAAAGGACCATCATAAATTCTACATTTGAATACATCACAAGGTAACATACTTTTTTATCTCAAAAGTGCATGTGTTTCTCTTATGTCATTTATTGAAGCCAAGAAAAATCTGTAAGATAATATAAGTAACTGGCCATAATTTCCGATTGGGGCTCCTACTCCAAATAGTGTGGGGTCTAATTGGGCTTTCATGCTAGGGAGACCTCATACTGTTGGAAACATTCAACACATTCAACAACTTCTGGTGCTAGAAGGAGGGCTGCCTTTTTATGGTTGATAACTCACCACATGTTAACAAAAGATCTTCCATGCAAGGCCTTAACTCTCTGAGTTCAAATCCAATCCACACTCCTGAGAGAGGATATTCCTCTCATATTGGTATGGAGTAGGATTTTGAAGTCACTTATGATCAAATTTGTATAATACGACCTATTACTCGTCAGTTTGAAAGAGCTCTTGGATTGCTTCTTGTCATTGTTATCCTTAATCATAAGAAAATTAAGAAAGAAACAACTTGTAGTGGTGTATTGGTTTCTTCAGTAGAAGATTTGGTTATTGCAACCTTGGAAGAGTTAGTTGATCCTACTGAAAGAACACATCAACAAGGGGACCTGCCACTTATTGAGGAATTTTTGGACATATTCGAGGAGGAGTTTGCATTCTCTGATGAAGAACAACCGAGAGAAGAATAATATCCTGATTACAATGATAATTTGAATAGTGAAGGAGAAGCCTCTTCAGAATTATAAAGTGAGGAGGAGGAGGATATCAAAGACATGGTCGATGAATAATTGGATTTGAGGGCCCAAGGGACTCTTGCACTTCTAGGAAATATTCATCGCATGCCTAAGCATCCAAAAAATTTTCTCTGAAAGTATGATCCTAATAAGAAAGTGAAGGTCAAGGACCATATCAATGATTTCTACTTACATATTTGGATGTTATAGGTACACTTTGATGATGTTTCTTGTAGATTGTTTCTATATACTCTAGAAGGTAGAGCTATAGTTTGGTACCATAGCCTTCCACCTAATTCACGCCATAACTGGAGGGAGTTAAAAAATTTATTCTTAGAACAGTTTTCTAATGATAAAACTCCAACCACGTTATTAAAATAACTCAGGATTCTTAAGATGGGGGAATGGAAAAAGTTGAATATTTCAATCAAAGTTTTATATGTATTTTGAATAAGTTCCCCACATATGTTCAACCACGTGATTCCGTTACAAAATATTATTATATTTTTTCCTTGTCGACTAATATTTCAGTTTTTTTTAAGGGCACTACAAAAGACACTTTGGGTCTAAACTTTGCAGAAGTGATTTCCGTCGAAAAGGGATTAAGTTCCATTAGGGTAATCATTGAAAATGAGGATTCAAAATACTCCAAAGACACTTCTGAGAAGTCCCAAACCTCTTCCGCAAAATCTGCAGAGAAATATCCTTTCGATATGGATAACTTGAATAAATATTTAAAGTTATTAACCAACAAAGTATCAGAGATTAAGAGGAAGTCAAATGAGAATTCTAACAACAATAATTCTTTCAAGTCGTTCATTAAGAAGAATTTAAACCAACCAGCTAAGTCTAGAAAAATATCCAATGTTTTATTTAATTTTGAAAACCTAGGCATGGATAATTATTTTACCTTTCAGCAAGAGGCTCATTCAGAAAAAAAACATGGCCCCAGTGGACGAGCAACATGAATGTTGTGGTTCTGAATGTTATTGGAAGTTTAATAACAGAAGAGAATTCTGAGTAGACAGAAGACACATATGAACTTGTCTCAACATAGGAAAATTCCAATTTTGGTGATGCAATTTTCACTCTTGATCTAATTCTCAATAATGATTTACAAAGTGTTGATGAGCCCCCAGTGGATGATGCTCCTCCTCCACAATCTGCTAAGAAATATAACTTGATGAGAAAAGTACCAGTGCCCAAGAAATATGTGAGAAATTAATTATTATTGAAAATCTTACAACCTTCTAATCCTACTCAATGAAATTAGAATAAGTCTGAGAGTACATAGTCACAAAAAGGTGCTACCAACAACAATAAGAACAAGTCCACCATTTGTGAGGTGTCGAACAAATTTACACCACCTACCCCGTCAACACACGTTTCTCATGATGAATACATTGATTACAACATCATTGAATACATGAAAAAGGCTTTTGAAAATATTTCCATTTATGAACTAGAAAAGATAACATGACGATGAGAATTATTCATTCAAGAATTTGTATCTCAACCTTCGTCAGGTAGAATGGTTTTTTCTTCTCGAGCTTCATTCAATAAGCCTCCAACCATTCTTGAATTGGATGTTAATGCATCAAATGTAAATGTTAGGTCTACTTTCCCTCATTTTATTCTAACATTTGATATCTTTAATTTTAATGTCCATAACTGCCTAGTTGATTCTGGTGCATCTACAAATGTCATTCCCCTATTTGTTGCCAAGAAAATCAATGATAAGTGGGAAAATATTGATTCCATAATCATTTAGTTAGATAGATTTTTAGTATAGGAAGTTGGTAAACTTAATAATTTTATATTTTTTTATCATTGAATCATAGAGTTCACCAATGTATTGATATATATATTGTGGACATTCTGGAAGCTCATTTTTTCTTGTTGAGTAGAGACTGGTCTAGTAAGTTGCAGGGATACTTTACTACGAAATGGTCACATTTATGGCTCCTATATAAGGGAAAGAACAACCAAATATGAGTCAATATTGAGCCATTTATGAAGCATACCATCAGGACATTTATGAAGCACCTAATGAGCCCATCAGTCACATGCATGTCATATTTGGAAATTTTTTTCTAGAAGTTAACCATAGATTTTATCTAGCCCAACCTTCACTTGTACCACTAGATACACAATTGGAACTCCTCCCTTGTAATCCAATTGGTGTAAATGAATTTTTCATTATATATGAAAATAGTACTACTATAGGAACTAACCCTAGTATTGCTAACATTTGGATATTTTATTTTGATGTTTCAAAGGTGTCAGAGGGTTGGAGTTAGTTGCTTTTAATAAAATTGCAATAAAACAAACATATGATCTCATGTCACTTGGAATTTGAGTGCATTAACAATGTTGCTAAATATGAATCACTCATCTTAGGTCCAAGGAAATCCATTGACCTCAAATTTGAAGAATTCAAAGTAACAGGAGACTTAGAAATTGTTACACGTTAGGTATGAAATACATTCCATTACGTGTCACCCAATCTCAGAAATTATCAAAAAGAGGTATGATGTCTCATTTCACATTTCCAAGATTTTAATATTAATTTTGTTCCTCAGATTTGTAATGTTGTTGCAGATGTATTAGATAACATTGGTGTTAGGTTGTCACCATTAAAGGATGGTTTTTTAGTTGAGATTATTAATAAGCCATACATTCTCGATAACATTACTAATTTTCATGTTTTTAATAAAGAACAACAAATACTAGACTTCATGGTGAATGTTGATGTGTTCAAGGATGAAACCATTGATGAAGACAAGCATGAGAAATCCTTGCAAGGATTAGCTTAGAAAAACAAAGGAAACTTCATGTCGAAGGGAGTGGTATCATTGGAAAAGTTATATGACCTATGAAATTGTTTTAAGGGACCAGTTAATACAAAGACTCAACTCTACTCTTTGACACGAACAAGTGAATCTTGGTATAAAACAAGATATAAAGAATGTGAATCTTGGTAAATGTTTCACACCTCAAGAGAGGCAAGCCTTTATATGCCTTTTTAATAAATATTGAGATGTGTTCACGTGGACATACAATGATTTAAAAAATTATGACACATGAATAATCCAAAATGTGATTCCCATCAAAGAAGGGGTAAAACCTTTTCAAAATAAATTAAGAAAATTTCATCCTATGCTTGAACCCCTCATTTAGAAAGAACAAAATAAATTACTAGATGCTCAGATAATATTCAAA
The DNA here is from genome assembly GCA_034641835.2 of Pinus albicaulis. Lineage (NCBI taxonomy): Eukaryota > Viridiplantae > Streptophyta > Pinopsida > Pinales > Pinaceae > Pinus > Pinus albicaulis. The sequence goes on from JAXQQM020077838.1 coordinate 20,245, forward strand.
GTTTATCATTATATGTGGTTCTCTAATCTGGTACCCGTAAGAAAGAATTCTAGAGAGATATGACTGTGTGTTGAATTCCAAAATTTGAACCAGGATTCAGAAAAAAGATAATTATCTCATGCCATCTATGGAAAAAAATCCTTCAAATAGTATATATATCAAATATGTTCTTATACTATATGATTTTTATAGTTATATAGTTACAACCAAGTTTGAGTAGTAAAACCCGACACACACAAAACTACTTTCAGGATCAAGTGGGGTACCTTCACATTTAAGTGAATGCATTTTGGACTCATTTATGCAAGAGCTACCTTCCAACGGGCTATGGAAATCAAATTTTGTGGCTTAATTGGACAAAGTATAATATTCTACTTAGATAATGTGGTAGAATTTTCAAAAAAGAGATTTTATCACTTGCGTCATCTTAGGCAGATCTTTGAGCGATGTCGCAAATACAAAATATATTTGAATCCTAAGAAGATAATATTTGGAGTATTCAAGGGGTATATCTTGGTCCATATTATTATAAAGAGTGAGATCAAAGTGGACCTAAAGCGGGTCAAAAATATCGTGCAGATTACCTTCCAAGTGAAAACAAAATCCATGCAATCCTTCCTAGGAAATATCAACTTCCTCTACAAGTTCATCTCAGATTATGCACAAATAGTAAAAAAATTGCAAGATATGATCAAGAAGGACACAATTTATAAGTGGGATAAAAGGGAAAATGATGCCTTCGCTCGTATCAGGACAACGATCATCGACGCTCCCACATTATATAACCAACATTTTGGCAAATATTTCTTGTTATATACTTTTTCTTATGAAAATTCTCTTGCAGTTGTTCTCATGTAGAAGGATGACTAAGGTAATGAAAGACTCATATCTGTAATATCCCCGGGTTAAAAATCCATGTAATAAAGTTAATAAAGTAAAAATAAGACCAATGTCATGGGACATGTATTCAAAGCTCAATGTTGGGAAAAACATCCTAGTGGGTGTTCATTTGGTTTATTATGGCTAAGATAAAATTGGAAAAGGAAATGGAAAAGGCATTAAAAAGGAAAGAAACATTAATTGGAATTTTATTTATGAAAATAATGGAAAATAGGAGAAAATGAAGGTGAAATGCTACAGGTTTAATGTGAGGAGGAAACTGAATAAAAATAGAGGAAATTAAAGAAAATAGACACCTCAATTATAAAAATTCTTTTGAGGATTAATACACATCTTTTTTTTTTCAGTTTAAGCTTTGGTCAGTTCAATTTTGGAGCTCTCTCTATTCTCTCTACTGTATCATACTCTTACAAACTTAGAGAATTCTTGGAGGATTCTAGCATTGGAGAAAGGAAGGAAAAGGAATGACAAGAAAGCAAAGGGAAGAAAATATAAGCAAGGAAGAGTGGGATCAAGTGGTTAAAGTGGGATTAATTGCAGATATCAAGTCGCACGTATGATTTAATTTCTAGTTTTTGCATGCATGGTATATACATTTATGTATTCATTCTCTTGTTTTCATTGGAATGGATTTTGCAAGGCGTGACAATTGTTTTCATTCTTGCCTTGCCATTTATGTATAGCGATGGTGTGATGGGGCTATTTTACTTGGTTGAGCTGGATTTTAGGATGGTTTTGAAACTGAGTGAGGTGGTCTCGGTAAAATTCCAAAAGGCATAGGAATCCCTTGACTGGTAAATGGCGGGATACACTAAAACCTAAGGGTGGATACAAATAAATTCCTCATGGTTTATATGGATAAATATAGAGGAATCCATGCTTGTTTAGGGCTTAGTGATCGATTGACTAGTATATGGTGGGATTGAAGTAAAGCCTGCAGTGTATGTTTATTGTTTGGCCTAGAAATACCTTGATTGGTAATAGAGGGATACATGGTAAATACATGATGTACAGATGAGGGTTTTGGGCCTAGGAATCCTTGATCGGTAATGGTGGGATACATAGTAAAGCCTGAGGAATCCCTAGTTGGTTTTGGTTGTGAGTCCTGCATTCATGCTTGGAATATGACACAAGGGTGATTATCTGAAAGAAATATTTGGTTCAGCCCAATATATGGTCAGGTGGTACGTGGAAGTCCTTGACTTGGTTGCATTTTTCATATGTTAATAAGAGCTCTTTTCCTCTTGTTTATTATGTGTAAATTTTCTTGTTATTATGTGAATATAAATGTTATTTTATCATTTTTGATATGTTGGTTATATGTTGGTTATAAGCATGGTTTATGACAGACTTGAGCTATGGCTCTCATCATGTTTTGTTTAGTAAATGAAATGTTAATGGATGTATGACCTAATATATGATATTGAAGCTATTATGAGAGGGCATCAGACCTTCTTGATGAATATTAGATAAGTATGAATTTCCTATGTTCATATGAGTATTTATGACGTGTAGATTACATGTTCATGATGTTTTTGACATAATTCCTGTCATGGTTAGGATGAGTTAGGTCAGGTCATTCTTCAAGTTTTTCATTTTAGGCCTTGTCTTATTTTTATTCATCATTTCTAAGAATTTCATCACGTTATGGTAATAAACCCAAGTCCTAGACCTACAAAAGTGGTTCAAAATTTAGGGTCCCTGGGACAAAAGTGCCTGAAAAGGGTTACAGTTGCATGGATTCCCATGTTATGGGAGCGACTGGAGGGTCATAGTCACATGGAGGGATTTTTTCATGGGAGCGACTGGGGGTATATATGAGTCAAAAGGAAGTTAACTCAAGGGTTGGGAATCTAAAGTGGTTGGTTGGCCCCTGGGGGTCCTGTAGCTTCTGAGGAAGGTCAGTGTGGTTATGGTTTGTCGATTCCACTTCTTTAACTATACTTGGGAACTTGAATCATATCATAGTAACTCTTCATCACATGCTTACCTCGGTGGATCAGTTAGCTTAGGTAAATGTCAAAGGAGGGTGGTTATAGTATCATTCATAAGCGTAAGCTTATAGGGATCTGAATTAAATTAGCCTGCCATTGATAAAAAATATTATATAATATACAATGCACTAAATCACTTTAGGGCGTACCTTTTGAAAAATCATGTCATTATCTTCGTGCCTCAACCAGCATTTAAATCACTTTTTTTACAACATAAGTTGGGTGAGATAACGATGAACTAGATGACAATTTTGCAAGAGTATGATATTGAATTCAATCCAATTCACATGATAAAAATCCATGGTCTTTGCTAGCTTGCAGCAGAAGTGACAAATATGCCAGAAGTGTAAAATTATGGGTGGGAACAGTAAATCAAAATGTAAAACATTGAACAAGTTACCCCCATTGACACAGCCACGTCTCGGTACATGGATGTGCGAAAATATATTGATCACGGTACCTTTCTCTCATACTTATTAGCAAGAAAAAATAGGGTTATTCGACTCAAAGCTCTATCATATAAGTTGGTACATGGTGTGCTTTTTCGGAAGCACCACAATGGATTCCTACTCAGATGTTTGGAAGCACCATGTTAAAAAAGGGTATCAAAATGATCTTCATGATAGACCAATTAGTCGACACTGTGTGCAAAATACTATTGTGCATAAATTCATGTGGACTAGTTACTATTGGCCCACATTATTCAACGATGCACATTCTTATGCCCACAAGTTTTTAGTTTCAAAAATTTATGTTGGCCATGATAGAAATTCTGTCGCCCCATTGCAACCCATTTTTGTAAAAGAACCTTTTCAAAAATGGGGGTAGGATGTCATTGGTGAAAATTTTCTACATTCATCGAAGCAACACTGATATATTTTAACTGCCACAAACTATTTTACTCGGTGGACGGAAGCAAACCCTCTAAAACAAGTGAATGAGAAGGAGGTCATCAACTTCCTCAAACATAATATCATCACTAGGTTTGACATGCCTACATCACTTGTTTTTTATAATGAAACTTATTTCTCATCGCTTAAACATTATGATTTTTCACTAGAAAATGGCATGTTTTAAAAAATTCATCCAGTTATTATCCTCAGAGAAATGATTCAGTTGAGTTGAAAAATAAGAATCTAATATGTATCATTAAGAAAAAAATTTGCTCTAGACAAAGGAACTGGCATAATGCTTTGGTGAATTCTTTGTGGGCTGACCATGTTATTCCTAAGCCCTCTCTTAGAACTTCCCCTTACTTCCTTGTGTATGGGAAAGAAGCCATCCTACCTCTGAACATATACCTCCCATCCATTAAACTTTCTCAAAAGTCTCAAGGTATGCCATGTCTTGTGGTTTAGAGTAGGATAGACACTCTCTTGAAGTTACAAGAAGAAAGGAGGAAAATGAAAGAAAAATTTACCATTTATTAGTGTCGTATAAATTGATGGTTTGACAACAAGTACGTGGGGAATAAATAGTTCAATGTGGGAGACCTGGTATTAAAGTGGGATAAAGCCCACAAAGAGAAAGGTAAATACACTAAATTCTATTCCATGTGACTCAGACCATATGTTGTTCGTGACAAGCTTGGCCACCATACTTATCATCTCGAGTCTTTGGATGCAAGGAAGATGGAATCTCTTCCTTGTAGGGAAAGTATCACACATTGTGTAGTTAGAGTGGGCAAGCCTACCTCACCATGTCATTGTTTCCCTCAACTACGTAGTCTTGTTTCTTAGGCTTGCAGCTACAACGCATTGCATAGTCATAGTCATCTGTCCCTCACTCCTGTCTCTTTGAATTGAACACTGCACAATTCTTGAGCCTTCTCCTCTATCCAGTACTAATTTCCAGGTTGATCAATGAATTGCATAAAGAAGGTTAAACTATGATATTTTTGGACTAATTTCATCTTGTCATGATTGAATTTCATCTATAGGTATTGTATCTTGATATGACAAGATGATGTCCAAGAAGTATGACAAGGATATTATGTAAGAAGACTAGATTATCATTGAACAAGAAGATGAAGGGACACTAGATCACGACAGAAGTTAGGAGATCTAGATCACATAGAAGACTCCATATCTTCAAGCCTTTTTTAAGAGTAAGGGAATACCATGCAACCTATATCATGAATATACAAAGATAACAACAAGTGGAGAAGCTTGACATTGACACATCATCGTAAATTCCATTTCATTAGTGCCAATTCATGTCTTGTTAAAGTGTTATCCCAAGAGTCATATGAGTCATCGTATTTCCAAATCATTTTTGGATGTAATTATGTAATTTTCAAGAAAATGAGAAATGTAAAGTGTGTGTAAGTCCAAATATCACCTAAAGAATGTGAAAAGTCATGTTTAAGTCCAAAGGTCTCTTAGGAGTTTGAAAATTCATGTGGAAGCTCAAGAGTCATGAGGGGAGCTCAAGAGTCACAATGGAGGTGAAGTGTCACCTCATTTGTTATATATACACCCTCATAGCTCAAGAAAAGGAATTTTCACCTTGGCTTCTCAACCTAGGAATAGGAGAGAAGAATAGGCTTTTGAGGAGCAAGTAGTGGCTTAAAGTTCCACTATTGTTAAAGTGTTGTATCATTGTAATGGTGTAACTTGGAATTTTCACTTCATAATTCGAAGCTCTTGGAGCTGGCACACTTTTCATTCATATGACGTAAATGATTGTGGGACTACTCTTTCATTGTTTATGGTGTATGATTATGTTAATTCGTACTAATAAAAATGAACTATTTCGTTGGCTTTAATATGCTTCTTTGAAATGTGTGTCTTATGCTTTCATGATGGTAGTTTCTTGGTGAAATATTTCACAACATTACTACAGATTCTTTCATATCTATGTGTGTATCTTTACTAGGATGGTACTATTATTTTTATTTCAAAAAAATCACTTTATTTTCCATTTCGTGAAAGGACCATCATACACTCTATAGTTGAATACATCACAAGGCTAACATACTTGCTTATCTAGAAAGTTCATGTGTTTCTCTTGTCTCGTTTATTGCAACCAAGGAAAATCTTTAAAATAATTGAAACCGACCATAATTTCTAGTTGGGGTTCCTACAAATGGTGTGGGTTCTAATTAGGATTTCATAACAGGGAGACCCCCTTACTGTTGGTGGTATCCAACACTGTCAACAGGTCTATTGATGCTACACCTATTATTTTCAAATTTTGGGCTCACACCTTTGATGCTAGTCAGGAGCAGTGTGATGTGGTCCCTCTTTGGGTCCATTTGTTAGGGATACCTAGTTATATGTGGAATAATCATAGTTTTTATAACCTACTAAAAAATATATGATGTTTCCTTGAAGTAGATTATTTGTTCGAGTAGTCGAGGGATTTGACAATGGCACATACCCTAGTTTTCTTGGATTTGTGTAAGAAATTACATGAGTAAATTAACATTGTATTAGATGTGGGTCGCCCTCGACTTATGAACTATGAAGGGTTTCCATTTCATTTTAGAAGTTTCCATAAATATGGACATTTAGTTCAAATTTGTAGGCTTCCACTTTGGAGGAGTGGGGGCTTGACCTCAGCCTCAACTTCCAAAAAGAAACGTGTGGCGGAAAGGGTGGATGAGGTTGAGGAAAGTCTATCAAAGGATGGCTTGGTGGGTGAACCATAGATGTATTTGGTATCAATGGCTCCTAGTGAAATGTATATTGATCCCATGGTTTCAGAATCAGTTGTATCATACGTGACCCCTTCTTCTTCTTAATATGTTTTGGCAGTACCACCTCCTCCTATGTGTACATATTTTACTCTCCCTCTTGTATCTATGCTTTCTTCTAATTTTTTTTTTTTTTTTTCACTTGGAATGGATGTATTGGTATCATTTTTTTTTTGATGTGGTGTGAATGGGTCACTAAAGTTGGTCACAACCTTTTCCCCTACCAAAGGCTATATATACTATCCCACTAACTTCTACAGGCTATACTTCCCCTGAGAGCTTTAATTTATTTAGGATTCTTCGAGCTCCTTGATGGAGGGAATGTTATTCATAACCTTAGGTAAAGACTCGCTGTTATAGGTAAATTTGGGCATCATCCCCCATGACCTGGTCAAATTGGACATCATCCCCAGGACTAATGAAATAGGGTCTATCATTCCCTTACATTTCAATTTCTATATGCCCTAAGAGAATAACAATTCATTCATGGCTTCTATTGTGAGATTTCTAAGGTTTGAAGTGTATGTTATATCACTTATGAACTCACCAAAACTACCTCTAAAGGGACTAACTACGTTGCATATGCAACATCCTCCATTCAAGGGTGCATTGCAATGCACTTCCTGACATTCAATAGTGCGTTGGTCACCTAGGAGCGGAATTCTCATTGTTTCGGGAATCTCCACATGGCCAGTGCCTTCTAGAAGAGTCCATATGTGTCAAAATTTGAATCCAAGTGTCCATATAACAACTCTGAACTTGATAACATGTCTTGCCTATTCTTAGAAAGTCATTCATTGAGAAACTACCGTCAGTTTCCCTATAAATTGAGCACAAATCCTAGTGCTAGGGAAGGAAGAATTTTGGTAAATAAATGTTGTTGGATTCTCATTTGAGAGAGTGAAAGTACTGATATGTTGTTGGTGTGATGAGGCTGGGATGAAGCTGGAGCCAGTGGCATCAAATCGATCATTGGTTGTAACCTCCCCCTTCTACTCTTTAATAAATATTGTTGTTCGTTTTCCCATATATGTATCTCTTTATGTTTCTATTTATCATGCAATGGATTCTTGAATGATATATATGTTTCACATCTAATCGATTTGAGTGATTAAGATAAGTAGATATTTTTATAATGCAATATTTTTGCTGTTCTCTGTTTATGTTTGCAGGAATCGATCTGGCGATCTGAGTTGGATTGAAGGCGACAACAAAAGCGACAGAAGGAGAAGAAGAAGCACTTGGATTACAAGTAGGTTCTTCTATCATTCTGTATATCTGATTATTTTAGAGAAAGTGATGGCAAATTATTTCATCTGTTGTTCTAAGTTCCTAGCACCACACTTAGGGAATTTTATTTATCTGTAGATCACAATTCTGCATAACAAATTGGCAACTCCACTGGGATTTTCCTATCATTCCTGGTGTTTTTGCCTCTGTTAATCCTCATCAGTAGCATCTACTTTTAGTTATTAGACTTTTGAATGAAATAATCACATTACAAGTGTGTTATGTAGCTTGCATTTTTAATCACTGCTGTGCCCAATGCATTGTTGGTCAATATAAGTGCACTATCTCCCACTCGGGTGCACTGCAACACACTGTCTCCCCTTAGAGACTGTGTTGTCCCCTTAGCCAACCAAATTCCATTCAAATTTTTCATTATTATCATTATCAACCATTTTTTGCTGTATTCTCAATTCTCTGATACCTCTTAGAGACCAGTGAACTTACCTAATTATTCCTCCTTTGAAAAGTAAAAATTTTCAATGTCTCTTTAGTGTTTTTCTTTATCATTGGCAAATCAAATTCAAAGTATTTTATTTCTACATTAGATCCATTTGTTTTTGTAAAGGAAATTTTTGTTTCATTCCTCGTTTCCTGTAGGAAAAAATTGTAGTTCCATTCTTCATTTTTTCCTAAAAGAGAAATTGTTGTTAAATTCCTCGTTTCTCAAAGAAGAAAACACTTGTTTTGTTGATTTGATGCATATAGTTTCCTTTCTTGCATTCACATTAAGGGAGATGAAAATAAAAACATGCATGTGCATATAGTTATTTGTGTGTGTTTTCATAGGAACAAGTTAGGAAAGCTACATTTTAGTTTGTGATCTTTGTTGTTTTCTCTAAAACTGATTGCTCTTTCCCTTCATAGCTAGGATTTTCATTGAAAAATCTAAAATTGGAAAGTTTGCTTATCATTTTAGTTTGTATTTTTTATGAATTTCCATCACATCACGTGGTGAACCTCAAAGAAAAACTTTCTAAACAAGATCAACTTAAAATTTACAGCAATTTACCTAAGAAAGCATTAGAACCATAACGATAACATTTAGAACGTCTAGGCTAGAGATGTGTTCTAGCGTCGTTAAACATAGAAGATGTCGTTAACTTGTCTTCGATACATTCAGAGTGTGATATCTCACTCCACGTATGTAAGTATATCTAAGCTCGTCCACGTACCTTCAGGTATATAGGGCAGTATTCTAGTACGAAAAGTATAAAGGGGTGCTCTCACTATGTAGTTTCACATTAGACAACGCTAATACGGACTTGGGACTCCACGTACCTTTGGGTATATTTGGGAGGACATCTTTAGGTTTTTATCCATCCATAGTGAACTGATTTGGATGCCTTGTAATTTGTGATACACCGAACACAACATTTGGGGAGATTGCCTGCCCGTACTTCTTAGTTTGCGAGGAGGTATTTTGCAGTTGACAATTACTTGGTAAACCTTTTTCCTAGAATTACCATTTTATTTTCTTTATTTGTTTTTGGTCATAAAATAAATTAGTCATCGTGGAAGAAGAACATCCCTTTCCCCTTCGTTCGCGTAGAATAGCACTGAAACCACCTTTAGCACCAGAATCCATTTATGGTCGGTGAAGGCAACACCGGTCTATCAAAACTAATACTATTAGTACCTCTGGTGCGACATCATCCTCACATATACCATAGTTGGCTCAAGTTTCTTCTACAAATCCTAGTACATCTATTGTTGTCAAGAAGGATTCCTCATAGCTACCTGTGGTCACGATCCATCCAATCAGTGAGACCATAACTCTCGAGCCCGACGTTGTTCAACTAGAAGTTGATTCGGATCCTATCAATTTTTTTTCAGAACATCTGAATCCCAAATTCGAATGACCGGAATTTGTTCCTGTATCGGTCACCCCACAATATATTGTAGCCACTGAGTCTCCCATATCATGTATTCAACCTCCTGAAATATACTTCGGGCCTGACGGTGAAATCCTTTCACCTGGTTTAATTTCGATTGAAGAAATGCCACAAGAAGAAACACCTTTAACTCCAACTCATTTTGGGGAGGAGCTTTACCTATACAAGTATTTTCTCAATCACCTTCCTCTACTTTTGTTGATCTTGTTTCACTTCGAGTTCTTGTAGATCCAGTAGGGTATACATTTGGTTGAATAAACATGCTTGAACCAACATCTTCGACTGGGCCATCTATTCCAGTTGCAAAAACACCTACTCTTGCTACCCCGTCGATGTTCAAAACATCACCAAAGTCACACTTATATGGTGGCCCTTCCATCCCACCTAGTTACCAATATTTACCTGGAACCTTATCTGGTGGATCCTCAAACCCATGGACTTCACCAATGTCATCATCTGGTATTCCAACTGGTAAATCTATAGTGATTACTGAACGAATTGATCCTTTATATACATCATGAGGGAAATATCAAGCTGGTCCGTATGGGTATATTCCATCCAGTACAATTTCAACAAGACTCCCTGGATTTGAAGAATAATATTTTCCATCTTATTATACTCCTCATGCTGGGGGGAAACCTATGGTCACCCATTTTGAAAGTACTCCATCATTATTTGGTCATCATAATTTTGGAATGAATTTTTGTCAATGGCAGCCCACTCTACTCATCCAACCACAAATGATTGTGCACTCGTATCAACCGGTTCAACCTATTACAACCACAACAAATCCACTTGTTAATACATCCTTACCCATGTTACAGACTCAAACTGTTGTACCTCAACCATCTTAGGCAGGTCCTTCCACCCAATACCCTCAAGTATTGGGCCCATAGACTCCAACTCCTTCGGCTGGTTTACAACAACCACCTATATCCAGAATTATTTATTCATAAGTTGGATTACCATATTATGGGATGTCGCAGCCACAACCATGTTATACCTATCCTCAATTGAATCCAAGCTATCCTATTTTTTGTTATAATATTGGTGGACATACCCCTTGGTAGCCACAAGTGCAAATTCCACAACCTTAATTTCAACAAATAACGTACCCAGGTTTTGGTCGACATAATCCTCAAGCGTTTGCTTTTAAAAATAACCCCTATTTGGGTTACCAGCAACGGATTCCTTATGCTGGTGCTCGAAGGCCTACTACCCAAGAAATTCCATCATACCCTGGCTATGCTCAACCCAACTTGAATCGAAAGTTTCCTTTTGTTGCAACTTTAGGGTTATCGGATTTAAACTGGCTCACCAATGATCCAATCAATTACACTCCTTGGTGGTTGATGATACCTCATAAATTACCCTCGAATATTCCTAAGTTCAATGGAAACCCTAAGGAATAAACATTGATGCATGTCATGAATTATCATATGTGGTGTTCATCTAACTCCCTAAATGATGACTCCGTTAGACTACATCTTTTCCATCGTACGCTCACTGATCCGGCCGCAAAATGGTGCATTGAGTTACCAAGAGCTTCATTTGATAATTTCACTGCCCTAGCTACTATTTTTTTGACCCACTTCTAGTTACCCATACGATATGAAACTGGAATGGAACTCTTGAATAATTTTAAATAGACTAATTCTACTCACATTTCTGATCATATTCATGAGTGGCGTCGTCATCATAGAATGGTTAAGACATTTGTTCCTGATCAGCTCCTTGCTGAGTGGTTCATTAAGTCCCTGTTACCATATATAACTAAGGATGTGGCTAAGGGTGGCATCATCACTGAAGAGCAGGTCATTTCTCGTGCCCAGTACTTAGATTTAATTTATACTCAGTCTGGCATGCTCTACGAGAAAAACCCAACACGCCACGATCTAATTTTAATGTTCCTCCACCATCTAAGGACTCCCATGTCGGAGACGGTATGATTGGTAATGCAAGCACACATCACTCTACTACATATAATTCTGTACCTTCTTCAGAAATTCATGCTGTGTCATATGACAAGGGAAAAAGTGACAAGAAGCCCGGAAGTAAGAAAAATGGGAAATCAAAGAAAAATAAAACTTCTACTCCGCAGGAAAGATCACTTGATCAATCGATTAGAAATCGGAAACCTCATTACCCTTGTATAATATGTAATTAGGAACACTGTGTTCTTGACTTTCTTCACCACATCGAAGTCTCAAAATTGGTTAAGACCTCTCATGCATCCATAGTGTTGACAAATCCATTTCCAAATCCGAACAAAAATTTGGTTGCTACGAATCCAGCTTCTAGTTCCAGAGTGCTTATGTTGTTTGTAACAAAGCCATCGAATGATGTTTTGGTGTCAACGCGTAATAAATATTATGGTAGTCAGGCTACTGATCAACCTACTACCTCGACCATGAATCCATCTACGGAATCGATACCTCCAACTTCTATTCTTGAATTTATGCTCAAGCCACCGAAGGTAGTCTTTCATAAATCAACATTTAATCCTCAAGCTCGAGTTGCTCAAAATTAAAATATAGTTGAAGATTTGGCTCAATCCCCTTCAACTATGTCAATTCTTGAGGTGCTTCAAAATTTTCCTTCACAAAAGTAGGCTTTGTTGTCAGCAATTGGTGGAATCGATCCAACAGATTCCATGTAGTATTCCTTTTCCGGGAATTCCTGCAATATGATCCTCAAGGACGTTATATAAGGAAGGCAGTGTAAAAATAAGAAAAAAGGGAGTTGGATCCCCTTGATAACTCACTAAAAAATTCTCTTCCAAAAGTTGAGCCCAAAGAAATGAGTCTAGTTGTGTTATTCAGATCTCCCCAAATTAGATCCCGTAAAGAATGCTCAAAGAGAGAGCTTACATCAATACATGAACACAATCATTAAAATCTGCAAATCTGAATGCAACATAAGATGAAATATATTACATCCATCATGTAAATTAATGTATCAGCAAAAATATATAGAAATATCATGAGGAATAAACCTCTCATGCAATGGGAATCAACCTCCAAAGATTAACACATGAAATACAACAGATGCAACAACAGTATAGAATGTCAGAAAGCAGTGACAGTGCTATATCTAGGAGTGTAGATGCTGATATAGATGTGAATACATGAAATATGACTGAAATATACAAAGAAATGACCAACAATAGAAGAATGGGCTCCAATACAAGAATTATAGCCAATCTAGGAGAGATTGCTAGAAATGCCGGAAAATGTACAATGTGACAAACAACTTGTCACTGAAACTGAACCAAAATTAGAATGAGGCTATGGAAGATTTGAAATACTCATGCCCTCCTCTAATAATGTTCTTAAGCAAAGGGCTGATCCCTTTTACTCAAAAACACTCCTCCTGATAAGCTCAAATGACCTTCCCAACAACCGCCTGCATAAAATAACGCAGTTTCTGCCCAAGACTGCGCTGTGAGAGATGGTGAGTGATTGGCCTGGTGCCAAAGATCTGAAATGAAGCCCAGGATTCTCCTCTGCTTCTCCTCCAAAGAATAGGCAAGAACTCCACCAAAGAAAAAGCCAAGAATGACTCTGAGAGTTCCTCTGTTGCTGCTCCCAGCAACACAACATTTTCTGCCCAACAAAATAACGTTGTAGCTAAAAGGATAAGCTTGGAAAAATGCTGGAATGAGGAAATGAAGCTCAAACCCTCTCCTTCCTTGAGGATGAGGAAGGGATTCCCGACCGGGAACACCCTTGGGTTCAAGAACAATACAACCCTTCTAAACAGCCCGGGGATGCAAGTCTTTGCAGGCCCAACGAAAATAATAAGCTAATGCATAATGAAAATGGGCTGCCATCTCCTCCTTATAAAGAAAATGAACTCTTCTCACCATGGGTCCCATTCACACTTGCCTCTATCTCATGCAAGTGGAGCCTCCACTAAAACTGCACTGTCCAAGAAGGTTCAATGTATCTAGATAATTTTAGTTGACTTGGTCAAAATGACTAGATCAAGCATGATCCAATCCTGTTCACACCATGTGGTGCTCAATTTAGTTGCTTTATTATTCCTCCTTTCACACAAGGAGTGTTATTTTTCCATATAAAGGGGTTAAGGTGTCTCCTTACCCATTTTATTCAACAAAATGAAAATATGCAAACTATAATGTTCCTTTTAGCTTGAGGCTAAAAATTGGGAACATTATAGTCCTCCCCTCCCACATGCTTCTTTTCCTTAAGAAACTACATAGAGAGAACAAAATTCCTCCCCGTTTTGTCTTGTGGCCTCCTCATCAACAATCTCCACCACTGCTCAAAATATCCTGCAACAAATCTGTCCTCCAATGCTTCCTCCCAAGTATGCAAACCAGAATGGTGCTCATCATTGAAAGATAGAAGGTGTAGGTGGAAACCTTCTTGCTGTGCTATGGCCTCCTCAAGGTAGGAGTGATGACATGCATGGGAAAAATGTATCCCCAATGATGATCCTCTCATCCATGCTATCATCCAAATAGAAATCTCAACCCCTGGTATATGCAATGTGTTGGGGCTGAATGGAGAGTTGTGCTTGGGATTCCCAAGGTGTTTCTCCCTCCATTTGTGGTACATATGGGGCTGCCTCTGTCCTTGGGCTGAAATGGTATGGCCTCCAAGAATGGCCCAAGCCTCCCCATCAAGAAAATCATCCATGAAATGCCCCCTCAAGTTCTCCAAGTGGTTTTTCCCACAAGAAGAGAAATGTAGCAATGTGGCAATCATGGTTTGCCCATGGTGTCTCCTGCAATATAAATCATGTACAATGGGAAGAGTCATGCTCCCAATGGGCTGTCCCAAAATATACAATACTCTCACAATAGTGCTCCTTGTGAATGTATAAACATTAGCAATACAAGGAGGCAACATGCAATAAAAACAAGCTGTCATAAGACAATTAGAGAGTGGGTCACTGCTCCATTCATGGGACCAATGTAGTGCACCTCTTAACTGCATCAAAACTAAAAACAACAAGTGCTTTTCCAGAAACTTTTTTTTTGCCACAAACATCTCATAAGATGGAAACATGCAAATACAGATTGGTGCCAATGGTGCACACCAAGAAGCATGTGGCTTCCCCCACAAACCATAATAAAAATAGCCACTCCCATTGCTGCAATGGGACACAAGTACATCATAATAAGGAGCATAAGGAGGTGTGATCATCCTTAGATCATCAAGATGTTCATATAAATTAAAGGAAGGTAAATCAAAATGAGAGTATATACCTCCTTTACCATGTACTCCTGTCCTTGAGTTGAAATGGATCATCTGAATTCTCTCCCCCACCTCCAATGAGTAGGGAAATGGTTGTGCCAACCTTTCCAAAATCATCTGGGCTATGCATCTGTCCATATTTTGATATATATCATGCTGAATTCCCTCCCAAATGAACTCCTCTAGTAAAGAAAAATATGCATCAAAGTGCATAGCTAGAAATTCCTCATGTGCTACATGTAATAGTTACTCCTTGAGACTAGAATCCCTAGTCAAGAAGACTCTGTCATAATAATAGATGACCATATCATCCACCATGTACCTTTCATCTCCATCCGGTTCATCAAAAACCATGCATGCACCTAGATCCCGGGAGTACTCTACCAAAATTGGAGACCTCCAACACGGATCAATCTTCCTCATAGACAACGTTGGTAATCTGCAATGTGATGCTCCCCTCACACTGCTGCCTACTACCTTGAAATACCCCATGCCAAATTCATCCTCCAAAATGCTGCCATGTCCATCATGCAGCTGCTCATGCTCAAATAGTGATGGTGTCCTTTGGAATTTTGCCTCCCATGAGAAGCTGTCATCCAGAAGGAATCTCCCAAGCTGGGTCAAAGTAAGCATGAGTGGCCTCTATCCACTCCCATGTGTAAAAAATTCCTTCCTCAAAGGAAGTATCCTCTTCTCCATCAAGTCTATGGAGCAGTCATCCTGCATCATAAATATGCCATCCTCCATCCCTGCAGCAAACTCTGTTAGCGCAGTATAGCTGATGAGAGTGGGTGATAATGAAAATGAGAGAGTGTCTCCCTCCTCCTTGATTCTATCCCAAACTCTTTGCGCTGTGCTGGACTCCTCCAATTTCTGCAACTCTCCGGAATCCAAGAGTGGTGAACCAAATGACAAGATGCCCCTCATCAACTCAAGATCAGGTGGCCTCCCAGGTGGAATGCCTCCATATATTGAGACATCAAGTTCAGAAGTGGACTATATGTATGAGTGGACTGATTTTTCGCTCTCTTCACTGCGCTGTATAGTCTCCTTCTCTTGTGCAAAGACCTTCTGGAATAGATAAGGGTGTATCAACCCTTGATGTTGATCCTTATCTTCCTCCTCCATATCACAATCCCCATTAGCTGCTACATATGACTCCGGAATTGTGCTATGGTTCCCACATGTTAAAATACTTGGAAATCCTTGTAAAGATACAAGGGCTCCTCTATTAGAAGCAATGGCTCCCCTTTCACCTCCATGTGGTGATGGATCTCGTCCTAGTGGGACAACGCTATTGGACCTCTCATGCTCATCCTCTCCATCAATAAGTGAGATTACCTCATCATCAAGGAGCGACCCTAGATCTTGGTCATCTCTTGAAGGAAGTACCTCCATGACTTCACAAATGGAAGAGGGCCCTTCACACACAGGGATATTTCCCTTAGCAATCCATCATACATGTTTATATCCCCTTCGGAAATATGGAATGGAGTTTGTTGCATGGTTCCCTCCAATGCATGAAAAGTGTTTGATATTTTGACATATAGAGATTCACAGTGATTTTCATCAAATTTTCTCACCAATCCTTTAGTGAACCCATCATATGATTCTACATTTGAATGATAACATGAAACATAATTTTTAAACCACCAACCATGAGCCATACCTTTGAGTTGCAACGCTGCTCCTCCAATGGCCTCATCTCCTTCCTCCATCCTCCCGGCAGTGCAAGTGGGAAATGGACTGCACTGTGGATCTGCATGTGTGACTAAATTCTCACACACAATGTGGCCACAACTAGGGCTTGCTTCATCCACAAACCCTCTCAGAAAACCTTTCCAGTTTTCCCTTTCTACTTCCTCAAGGTCTTTAATGATACCCTCTAGGGTTTGGAAAAGAAGGGAAACCTCGTCTTCCGTCATTCCTCTTTTCTTGTTTTCTCTGTACATCTCCTCTTCTAAATGAGAAGCTTATCCTTCTATTGGCATATTATCTTGGGCTGCACAGGCTGAGCCAAGATTGATGCTTCGATACCACTGTAGTATTCCTTTTTCAGGAATTTCTGCAATATGGACCTCAAGGACGCTGTATAAGGAAGGAAGTGTAAAAATAAGCAAAAAGGGGGCTTGAATCCCCTTGCTAACTCACTAAAAACTTCTCTTCCAGAATTTGAGCCCAAAGAAATTACTCTAGTTGGGTTATTCAGATCTCCCCAAACTAGATCCTGTAAAGAATGCTAAAAAAGAGAGCTTACAGCAATACATGAACACAAACATTAAAATCTGCAAATCTGAATGCAACATAAGATGAAATATATTACAGCCATCATGTACATTAATGTATCAGAAAAAATATACAGAAATGTCATGAGGAATAAACCCTTCATGAACTGGGAATCAACCTCCAAATATTAACACATGAAATACAAGAGATGCAGCAATTGCATAAAATGCCAGAAAGCAGTGAAAATGCTGTCTCTAGGAGTGTAGCTGCTGCTATAGATGTGAATACATGAAATATGACTAAAATATACAAATAAATTCCCAAAAATAGAAGAATGGGCTCCAATACAAGAATTCTAGCCAATATAGGAGAGATTGCTAGAAATGCCGGAAAATGTACAATGTGACAAATAACTTGTCACTGCAACTGAACCAAAATGAGAATGAGGCTATGGAAGATCTGAAATACTCATGCCCTCCTCTGATAATGTTCTTAAGCAAAGGGCTGATCCCTTTTACTTAAAAACACTCCTCCTGATAAGCTCCAATTGAACCTCCTAGCAACTGCCTAGATAAAATAACGTAGTTTCAGCCCTAGACTGCGCTGTGAGAGGTGGTGAATGATTGGCATGGTGCCAAAGATCTGAAATGATTCCCGGGAGTCTCCTCTACTACTCCTCCAAGGAATATTAGCTCTTTGTAATTAGCAAGATTGGCAAAAGTCCAACTGCAGAGGTAACATCATACCACTTTGGGATTCAAGGATCTAGCCCTCTTGAATCCAGAGAGGGATCTCTCTATAAATGAGTTAAAAGATGTGATCTTCAAAGGCTGAAATTGTGATATTAGGCTAGTTATGAAGAGCATGGGTTTGATTTGTTTGTTTTTGGTTGGGCAAAGACATGATGAAGATGAAAGGTAGTTCAAAATAAAGGGTGAAGATGTCTGCAAATGAAGGAATGATTCAGCTGACAGAAAAGGGCAAAGACAGTTTTAACCCATTGGGCTATGGAGTCAT
Organism: Pinus albicaulis; assembly: GCA_034641835.2. NCBI lineage: Eukaryota > Viridiplantae > Streptophyta > Pinopsida > Pinales > Pinaceae > Pinus > Pinus albicaulis. The sequence continues at coordinate 38,486 of JAXQQM020077838.1, forward strand.
AGGAGGATTTAATTGGACAGCAAGATTCAAGAAGGATCCATGGGGCAAGTTACTTATATCAAAGGATATTTTAAAGTGATTTTATGGAATGAAACAGATAAGAAGTGAAAGACCAAACAAAAGGAAGGACAAAGCACAGTCTAAGATCAAGTAAGTACTTTTAAACTAGCTTTCTTTCAACATGTACTTAAGGGGAAACATAAAAGTATTTCTATTGATCAGGTAAGTGCTTTTAAACTAGCCTGCATTGAAGTACTTTCAATCAGAAACATTTAAAAAATAGCTCGAACTTCTTAAGATCAGGTAAGTGCTTTTAAACTAGCCTACTTTCACCATATTCGATAAGGAAACACAGATGATAATCACAAAGAGCAATCTAGATCAGGGAAGTACTTTTAAACTAACCTGCATTAATATACTCTAAGGAAAACACAGGGAAGGCTCGTTTTAAAGAGAAATCTAGATCAGGGAAGTACTTTTAAACTAACCTGCATTAATATACTCTTCAAAGAGAACATTCAAATGAAGAAAACATAGAAGTAAAGCTTTCAGTAAGAGTAGGGTACTGTGGAGAGTACATCCTAACTCTATGTTTGCTGCTCTTTATCAGAGAAAGTGAACAGAGTGAAAACATTAAGCAAAATAACAATTAACAGTAAGGAGCACATCACCATTGACATAATTGAGGATTCCATGAATCAGCGGCTTGTATTGATGTTCAAACCAGTTACAATCTGCAAGCCCGGTGGGTCTCTACAGCTTTGAAATTCTCATATCAGCTTGTGTATCTTTCAGTTACAAGACAGGGCATCAGTAGCTTCAGAATAACCATTACATGCATTCATATGTCCAGAGACCAACATTTTCTCATCTTCTATAACATTATTTATAGAAGAATGAAGAGGTGGGAGGATTTCCCGGGGGTCAAGTATTATCAATTATGCAATTAATGCAATTCCTGGCCTTTGGGAACCAGGCAAGGCATAAGGTGGGAATATAATCATTTATAACTCTACTTCATAACTCTGTTTGTGTCATTCGAGGCCAAATGATTGAAAAGACCTGCTTCTCGACTGTTCTTCAACTTCCAGAATGGTTTTGCCGACAATTAGAGATAAGATTCTTTGATTTGCATTAATTGTTCGGCGATCTTTAATTTCTACGAGGTTGCTGGTGTCTTTTGGAGCTATGGAGGGTTCAATTAACCTCTTTTTATGGCGGTGGAGAAATTCTCAGCTTGACAGATGTCTTCGTCGTTCCCAAAACACCTTTAATTAACTTGAAATCTGTGTTTTGGGTCTTCAATCTCCGGTTCTGATAACTTTTGTCTTCGACGCTGATACTCTTTAACAAATGATGAATTGTGCTTGTCTTCTGGTGCGCAGGGTAGTAGCGGGGTCGAATGGCATCAATGGGTCATGAATTCACTAATAAAATGTAAATCTAACACCCTTCGAATGATTCTTTATGAACTCAGAAGACAGAGGATCGTCACCCTCGGCCTTTGTGGTTTCTTCAAAATGGCAGAAAAATCATTTGAAAACCTGCAAAATACAAACAATTTGTTATAAAATCCTGTGTATTTGGCTGACTGCTTAGGAGGCGTGTGCGGAGGAGCGTTGGATCATGGAGCGGGGGCGCAGATCAACGGCGGAGATGCAGCGGCGGAATGTAATGATCAAATCCTTTGTAAACCATAAAATATAACATTTTCGACTTTACAAAGGGAAAAATTCCTTTTTATATGAATTGGGGGGGTATTGTACGGTGGGCCCGGCGGGACTGATCGCAAATCGCAAAAGTGGAAAACGCGATGGCGGATTATGCGACGGAGAGAAAATGCGATATTGCGATTATGCAATGGGCGGAAACTGCGATGGATCGCAGCGCAAATATTTGAGATGAATTCGATTGACCAACATATGAAAATGTGATATTTTGATTATGCGATTTGCGATGGATCACAACGCATATTTTTGCGATCGAACTTTTAAAAACGTAGCGCGATTTGGTTGTGATCTGCGCTTTGCGATAAGTGCCAAAGGGTTAAAACTTGGTTCCAGGGTGCGGGCATATGGAATAAAAGGGGCTAAGGGCTTAAGCTTGAGGGGCTTAAGTCCTATACATAAAAACATGTATTTTCATGGTTTTTGAAGGGTTTCTTGAAGGAAATGAAGGTTTCGGTAAGGTTAAAAAGTGGGTTTTTAACCTTATAAAAGAGATTTTAATGAAATGGAAAGGGAGAAACATGAATTTGTGGGTTTTCCATGGGAAATGGAGAATAGAAAATGAGGTTAGTGAGGAAGAAAAGGAAGGGGACCAAAGGGTTCTACAACAGTATTTAACTTGGGATTTTTGAAGGATTTCAGAGGGTTTTAGGATGTAAACAACAATAAGGGATCTGGATAGAGGCATGAGGCCTTAGAGAGACTTCAAGAGCCAACAATTTTTAGTGATAAAATTTGTTCCTTGGAGGCTCCAAAAAGTTTTAGCCACCTTTTGGTATAACAAAATATTATAGGTGGCTAACAGTGGCTCCACTTGGGGATGGTGCCTTCTTGAAGGCATCAAGAATTCAGACTTGATTTCTCTGGGACGCTAACTTGTGCCTGATCCATTTGGCTGCCCTTCCTTTTCTGGATGATCTCGTTTGAAAACGTATTTAGCAGCCATGAAAACAATGGTCCTTCATCAATACAAACTTTCTACCTACCCAATCCTACTGATCTAGCATTTTTTCTTCATCAGAGTGCACTTGGATTGGCAAACTCTTTTCATAACATTTTATTCTTTTTAAAAGCATAAAAACTAATCTAATTCTACTTCTTATCTCTCCCTGAACTCATATTAAACATTTGAGCCCAGATGTTTCTCTACCTAATCTACTGTCTGTTGGGATTAAACTGTCCAACAAACTTTCATTCTCTAAATTCTACAACAGAAATTTAAAAACAGTGAAATCAAGATTGAGTTGTTTGACTTGCTGTGATCAATGGCATAAGAACAAGCTGCACATAGATTATTATTTGCAGAAAATTAAAATAAAAAATGGAAGGCTTAAGACCTGAAAGTTTCTCATCATGGCCTTCTCTTTTTTTCACAGCTCTGTTTTTGCTTTTGTTTGAGCTGTCTCTTCCTTGATATCTGATTCAGATTTTGGGCAAATTAGAACCAGTTTTTCTCTTTTATGACTCAGAAAATAAAACAGTTTTGAGTCATCTCTCTTTGGAAACTTTGGTTCAGATTTTGAGTTTGTTTGAACCTTCATTTCTATCCTAATGTATCTACTGATAAGCCAAGATTGAACAATTTGGCAAATCGAATTCACTATCCTATCAGCAGAAAATTTAAAGCTACTTAGTCAAGATTAGGAAGTTTGACTAACTAGAAGTGTGTTTTGAGGAGTGGCATTTGAGCTTGCACACTTTCAGATTTATTTATCTTTTTGGTATGGGGCTGTACCTTTATTGTTTTGTCAATCTGCCCTCTTTTCTTTCTTTTCTTTGTTTTTGTACTTTTGAATTTTTTATTTTTCTTCAACGTAGAAAAACAACAACTAACTACATGCCCAGAAGTGAGCTTTATTGACATTCCTATCTAACCTATTCTAAACATGGAGTATTTACATATTCATATGATACAAAAGTGCCAATGCAGCCAGCTGAGTAATGTCAAGAAGAAGAAGAAACTCTGGCTGCTTGTTAGAGGTATCCATAGTATATTTTGAAGATTAATCTTCAAAACCGAGACTATCACAGAAGGTGACAACTTTTCATGTCTCTGGCTCTTGCAAAGGATCAATGCTTGATAATTTGAGCCAGTTTGGATTTCCACACACTCTTCCATAGGATCAACAAAGAAAAGGTGAAGGTTCTCTTCTTTTTGGTCCTCCACAATTGGTAGATCATCTACTTCCAAGACATCAGCTTTGAGGACTATCTCTTCAGTATGTAGCTTGGAAGTATCATCATTCTTAACCTGCAAAATAGCAAACAGTGGAATATCTTCTTTCTTTGAATCTATGCTTGCTTCTGATATAAATTCAGGCTCTTTAAATGACAGACTAATATCAGTGAAGGGAGAAATTTCTTCTTGAGAAGATGATATATCCACAGCAGGATAGTCTTCTATTTGTTTTTCTCCTTCATCTTCATCATCCTCTGAACTGGAGGACTCATCATATTTGGCAGTGTTGTCCTCTTGTAGCCCTTGTATGCTCGAAGTTGGTGGGCTAAATTCTGTGAAGAGGTTATTATATTCTTGAGTAGGGGTGTATTCAATAGTTTCCTCCTGCTCAAAAATTTCTTTGTTGCTCTTCTCTTCACCTTCTGAGTTGAACAGCTATTGATTCCCAATTATGTGAAAGCGATTTGTGATGGATTGAAATGGGTGATTTCTGCTTTCAAGTTGATGATGGTGAAACTCATAACACCAATCAAATGCTGGTTGCCCTACATGATTAGTTTCTTCTTGGAAATCATCATCATCAGACTGATTAAAGTTTGAACATTTATCTAAATAAACATTTTCATCAGTCAAACATATTGGGATATCAATTCGCTTTTCTTGTAACTGATCTACAAGTTTATTTCTTGTATCAAGACAACAAGATGGAGTAGTTAGATGAGCAGAAGCGTTTGGTTCAAATGAAGGTATGGATGCTGGCGGTCTGTTCAATACTAGATCAATCTCTTTCTCTGTGAAGAGAGAAGGAGTTTCCTTTTTGCTTAGAACAGAGGTATAGCAATCCTCTTTGTCTTGTGTTGGTTGATTTTGAGGCTTGATGTCCTCTTGAGCCTCTTCTAGCAGAACTTCACTTGTGTCACTAAAATTTTTTGCATTTAGGTCATGGAGTTCTCTTATCAGCGTGGTACAAGACATAGGCAGGCAATCAAGTTTTTCTTGACAACCTTCTTCATTGATTTCTTTGTAAGTTTGCTCATCATCTTTTATAAAGTGTTGATCATAATACATGCCTTGGTCAGAATCTTGTTCTTGAGGTGATTGGGCTTGCGTCTGATCAAGGGAAAGCCTAGCTTGATCTAGATCATCAACATTTATACTAGCCATCAACCTATCTATTCTTTTTCCAAGCATGTATATCATCTTTTGCATCATGATTTGAAATTTTTCTTGATTATGTTCTTCATGTTCATCATACATGTCTTGCAGTGGCAGAGGTTTTGTTTGCTTAAGGAAAAAAATTTGTTCTTCTTGATAACCAATATTCGTATTGGCTATAAGCCCATCCACTCTTTTTCCAAGCATGTACATTAATTTTTCCATCATGAGCATATGCTTTTCTTCTGGATCTATATCTAAATCCATGTTTGTAAATCAGAAAAGAGGTCACTGTGTCTGGTTAATCAGTTTAGGGTCTTCTACCAGTGGAGTCATTTGGTCTTCTGGGAGTTTCAGAGTGTGGAGTCGCCAAGTGGAATTTTTTAGCTCCTAAGGAGGTAAAAGGTTTTATGGTCCACCACCATGTTTATTAGATACCAATCTAAAATATTTTTGGGTTTTTTCTAAGTTTCTGTGGTTGTATGGAAAACTAAAGAGTCTATAAAAGCTGGCCAAGCAACTATGAACTCAAAAATTTCCCCAGTGGAGGTATGCATTATGTTAGGTGACTCAGTGGTGTCTAACTCATCTCTATGAACCAAATCTGCGATGTCGGCAGTTATCTTTAAATGAAAATGATTCGGGGTTGCGTTCCCCGGCGGAGATTTATTATGTTAGCACCTGTAATTAGCAAGATTGGAGAAAGTCCAACTGCAGAGGTAACATCATACCACTTTGGGATTCAAGGATCTAGCCCTCTTGAATCGAGAGAGGGATCTCTCTAGAAATGAGTGAAAGGATGTGATCTTCAAAGGCTAAAATTGTAATATTAGGCTAGTTATGAAGAGCATGGGTTTGATTTGTTTGTTTTTGGTTGGGAAAAGACATGATGAAGATGAAAGGAAGTTCAAAATAAAGGGTGAAAGGTAATATAAATGAAGGCAACATTCGGTGGCAGAAGGAAAAAAGAGTTTTAACCCATTGAAGTGCTGCAGGTCATAGGAGGATTTAATTGGAACACCAAGATTCAAGAAGGATCCATGGGGCGAGTTACTTATATCAAAGGAAGTTGCTTATATCAAAGGATCTTTAAAGTGATTTTATGGAATGAAATAGATAAAAAGTGAAAGACCAAACGAAAGGAAAGACAAAGCACCGTCTAAGATCAAGTACGTACTTTTAAACTAGCTTGCTTTCAACATGTACTTAAGGGGAAACATAAAAGTATTTCTGTTGATCAGGTAAGTGCTTTTAAACTAGCCTGCATTGAAGTACTTTTAATCAGAAACATTTAAAAAATAGCTCGGACTGCTTAAGATCAGGTAAGTGCTTTTAAACTAGCCTGCTTTCAGCATATTCGATAAGGAAACATAGATGATAATCACCAAGAGCAATCTAGATCAGGGAAGTACTTTTAAACTAACCTGCATTAATATACTCTTCAAAGAGAACATTCAAATGAAGAAAACATAGAAGTAAAGCTTTCAGTAAGAGTAGGGTACCGTGGAGAGTATATCCTAACTCTACGTTTGCTGCTCTTTATCAGAGAAAGCGAACAGAGTGAAAACATTAAGCAAAATAACAATTAATAGTAAGGAGCACATCACCATTGAAATAATTGAGGATTCCATGAATCAGCAGCTTGTATTGATGTTCAAACCAATTACAATCAGCAAGCTCGGTGGGTCTCTACAACTTTGAAATTCTCATATCAACTTGTGTATATTTCAGTTACAAGACAGGGCATCAGTAGCTTCAGAACAACTATTACATGCATTCAGATGTCTAGAGACCAACATTTTCTCATCTTCTATAGCAGTATTTATAGAAGAATGAAGAGGTGGGAGGATTTCCCAGGGGTTAAGTATTATCAATTATGCAATTAATGCAATTCCTGGCCTTTGGGAACCAGGCAAGGCATAAGGTGGGAATATAATCGTTTATAACTCTACTTCATAACTTTGTTTGTGTCATTCGAGGCAAAATGATTGAAAAGACCTGCTTCCCGACTGTTCTTCAACTTCCAGAATGGTTTTGCCGACAATTAAAGATAAGATTCTTTGATTTTCATTAATTGTTCGGCGGTCTTTAATTTCTGCGATGCTGCTGGTGTCTTTTGGAGCTATGGAGGGTTCAATTAGCCTCTTTTTATGGCGGTGGAGGCTTTCTCAGCTTGACAGATGTCTTCGTCGTTCCAAAAACACCTTTAATTAACTTGAAATCTGTGTTTTGGGTCTTCAATCTCCGGTTCTGATAAATTTTGTCTTCGGCGTTGATACTCTTTAACAAATGATGAATTGTGCTTGTCTTTTGGTGTCCAGGGCAGTAGCGGGGTCGAATGGCATCAATGGGTCAAGAATTCACTGATAAAATGTAAATCTAACACCCTTCGAATGATTCTTTATGAACTCAGAAGACAGAGGATCGTCACCCTCAGCCTTTGTGGTTTCTTCAAAATGGCGGAAAAATCATTTGAAATCTGCAAAATACAAAAATTTGTTATAAAATCATGTTGGTGGCGCTTGGGAGGTAATGGGACGTTGGATCATGGAGCGGGGGCGCAGATCAACGGCGGAGATGCAGCGGCGGAATGTAATGAGAAAATCCTTTGTAAACCACAAAATATAACATTTTCGACTGTACAAAGGGAAAAACTCCTTTTTATATGAATGGCGAGGGTATCGTATGGTGGGCCCGGCGGGACTGATCGCAAATCGCAAAAAGTGGAAAACGCGATGGCGGATTATGCGACGGAGAGAAAATGCGATATTACGATTATGTGATGGGCGGAAACTGCGATGGATTGCAGCGCAAATATTTGCGATGACTCTTTGGAGGAAAACTGAAAATTGCGATCTGCGATCTACGATGGATCGCAGCGCAAATATTTGCGATGCATCAGTTTAAAAAATAATAATTTGGAAATTCTGCGATCTGCGCTTTGCGATAAGCGCCAAAGGGTTAAAACTTGGTTCCAGGGTGCGGGCGTATGGAAGAAAAGGGGCTAAGGGCTTAAGCTCGAGGGGCTTAAGTTCTATATAAAAACATGTATTTTCATGGTTTTTGAAGGGTTTCTTGAAGGAAATGAAGGTTTCGGTAAGGTTAAAAAGTGGGTTTTTAACCTTATAAAAGGGATTTTAATGAAATGGAAAGGGAGAAACATGAAATTGTGGGTTTTTCATGGGAAATGGAGAATAGAAAATGGGTTAGTGAGGAAGAAAAGGAAGGGGACCAAGGGGTTCTGCAGCAGTATTTAACTTGGGATTTTTGAAGGACTTCAGAGGCTTTTAGGATGTAAACAACAATAAGGGATCTGGACAGAGGCATGAGGCCTTAGAGAGACTTCAAGAGCCAACAATTTTTAGTGATAAATTTTTTTCCTTGGAGGCTCCAAAAAGTTTTAGCCACCTTTTGGTATAACAAAATATTATAGGTGGCTAACAAAATACTCTAAGATCTCCACTGAAGCACAAGCCAAAGGATGACTCTATGAGTTCCTCTGTTGCTGCACCCAGCAACTCAACGTTTTCGGCCCAACAGAATAACGCTGTAGCTGAAGGATTTAGCTTGGAAAAATGCTGGAATGAGGAAATGGAGCTCAAACCCTCTCCTTCCTTGGGGATGAGGTAGGGATTCTTGATCGGGAACACCCTTGGGTTCAAGAACACTACAACCCTACTAAATAGCCCGAGGATGCAAGTCTTTGCAGACCCAACGAAAATGATAAGCTAATGCATAATGAAAATGGGTTGCCATCTCCTCCTTATAAAGAAAATGAACTCCTCTCACCATGGGTCCCATTCAAACTTTCCACCTAGCTCATTCAAGTGGAGCCTCCACTGAAACTGCGCTGTCCAAGAAGGTTCAATGTATCTAGACAGTTTTAGTTGACTTGGTCAAAATGACTAGATCAAGCATGATCCAATCTTGTTCACACCATGTGGTGCTCAAATAAGCTGCTAATTGATTCCTCCTTTCACACAAGGAGTTTTATTTCTCCATTAAAAAGGGTTAAGGTGTCTCCTTACCCATTTTATTCAACAAAATGAAAATATGCAAACTATAATGTTCCTTTTAGCCGGAGGCTGCAAAAATTAGAACATTACCATCATATGGAGATGGAAGAGTTAGCACATCCACCTCTTTTCTCTTTGAGGATGAGAGGAGACTCATTTATGAGCCACTCCCTTTGCATGAGCAGAGCATATGGTAAGAGTGTTGATTGTTTACATGATTATTTGTATAATGTATATATGCATCCCTTAACCATACATGTGGAGGATGATGCTCCAAGGAGGAGCATTCTTTTTTCTAGACCTCATGGTTTAGTTGAGGCCATAATCATGATTGATGGCCATTCCCTAGGAGGACTTGGGGAAGAGAGATATTATGGAGGACATGCTCATTGTACACCTTGCATTATTCACATCCTCCATACTTATGAGGAGATTGGAGCAGTAGGCAAGTGGTTGAGAAGCCACTCATTTTATCAATATCTATTGCAGTTGAGGGTCAAGATGCGTTGGTTACATTTGAGGGACCATTTTCCTTATCATTTATTACATATGGCAGCAAGCATGATTCTCATTTTTTCTCCCTATGGTTCCATTGTCTCTGTCTTTATGAGGAGCATGATTGGGAGAAAGACACATTGGGTGAATGTTTCCTTTGAGGTAGAATCCTCCCACAATTTGTGCACTACATGTTCTGAGGGGAGCATGGGAGATGGTATGGCCACTAGAGAAACACAGTTGTTTCCTTATGAGGTGAGACATATGATGGATGTGATGCCATATGATGGTGATTTCCAACTCATCATATATGGGGACATTTGGGCCAACATGATTTGCAGCATTGGAGGAGAGATCTTTGGAGATATAGTCCTCATCTTGCCACTTGAGGGAAACCTTATTGTAGCCCCGGATCAGCAAACACTCTACACTTATATTAAGTCGAGTGGAGGACAGCGTGGGGTAGACTATTATGTCTACCATGTGCAGATTTTCATCCCACCTACTTTGCCAGAGCCAAAGGTGGAGGACAGTTTTCAGGAGTTCCCTCATTGGAAGGTGACTCATTTTGCATGGCTAATAGCTTGGGGATGGAGGATCCATATGGGAGAGATAGTTCCCATTAGATTTCAGATTCCATTTCTCAAGGGAACCTCTAGACATCACTTTTCTATCCTCTTGAGTATTTCACCTTTACATGATTATGGCTTGATAGTTGAATTACATGCTAAGGAGGAGAAATGTGGAGGCTTGATTGATGAGATAGCATCTCTTTCCTTGAAGGAGATCATCATACATGGATGCTACAAGGAGAGGAGGAGAAATAACTCAGTCTATAATTGCACTTGCTTGAGGACAAGCAATCTTTGAGAGGGTATATGTCCTAAAAGGCATGCATATTCAAATCTTCATTTTTATATATTAGGGGATGAATAAAATGGGTAAAAGTTACAATAGGAATAAATGTCATAGTGTGAAAGGGATCAATGGAGCAGCTTTATTTCCTTCCAGTGTGAAAAGGGGCAAATGCATGAGGACAAGGTCAAGTTTGACCAAGTCAACAGCGCTGCCTAAGAGGTGTAGCTTGCTTGGGAAGACAGTGCAGTTTGAGAGGGAGAAAGATTCTTTGTGGAAGAAACCCTAATGTGTGGGGTCCAGGGCAAAGAGGCATTCACTTGCATAAAAGGAGGAAGAGACAGCCATAGTGAGATATCTTTGAGCATTTGATTATTTGTCTGATTAGACTATTTGCAGTCTCCGGCTGTTTCGCTGAGTTGCAGTGCTGTTTAGCATGAGGGATTCCTGTTTAGGATTTCGTCTCCTTCTTGAAGGATTGCACTTCATTTTCTCCACATCTTGGCTCAAGGCCAAAGCCATTTCTTCAGTCACTGCGTTATTTATGTTGAAGTATAACGTAGTGTTACTGGGTGTTGCAGTGGAGGGGTTCCACAACACCATTCCTTGTCTCAACTTTCAGAGGAGGGAGCTCCTATTCCTCGGGAAGGTTAGTGAGGAAGGTTTCATAATAGATTTACATATCTTGGCATCGGGCCAAGCATCTCCCATCACCAACAGGGCAGTCCCTTCTCCAGACTGCGTTATTTCAGTGTGTATCTGCAGTGGGGGTTTGCAGCACTATTTTGGAGGGTGAGATCTTCAGGGATTGGATCAGCCTTTCACCTGAGAGATCCATTGGATGAGATCCATGCAGCATCATCAGCTATCTTCATCCATTTCTATTTTGGGGCTATTTCCTTTTAACCCATCAGAGCATTTACGGATTTTCTTAACCTTATATTACAATGATCCTTCTAGGATTGATATATGTATCTGCTGGAGAGTTGGGAAACTGCTCATTCCCATTTCTTGATAATATTTTCTTTTAGTTTTTAAGGAAATCGCAGTCCTGGGTCAACATATAAGGTCTAAAAGGTATTTTAGCCTGCAACTGCCTGCTGGAGTAAACTCTCATTGTCATGTATTGCTGTCTCATTAAGGCTTTCATTGCCTAGTTGTAGTGATTGATTCCTCAAAGTATTGTATACATTTTCTGCTATAATAATAAATGAAAGGCTATTTATATCTTCATGTCTCATAGCTCATTAAAATAACTCTGGTGCTCCACTATATGTGCTTGTATTTGTTGCAGTCCCTTCATCAGGCACTTTCTGAGGACAACTAGGTGTGGGAGATCTGTTTAACCCACCTAGAGGGATTTATTTTGAGCCACCTCTTGGATTTTGGTCTTAAATACATTGATATAAGGATCCGTGTCTTGGTTCCAAATCCAGAAAGCGCCCATTCTTGGAAAATGCGTTTACCCATGCCTTGGTTAGCCGTTCCAAATTTGGAATTATTACATAAAGATGTTAGTGGTTTATATCGGCGATGGGGATAGCTTAGTTTTTATGGGCTTCTTTTTCATTAAGACAATCTTTTTCATGGCTTGTGCTAGGTGTTGGCTCAACAAAATCATTTCTTGATTGTAGAAAATCATCAATGTGTTTATCACCTTCAAACACTTGCCAAAATTTTTCATTATCAGGGACTATAGGCCTATTTTTTATTTTGACATTGAGTTGTTCATTTACCTGGGGTATTTGGCAATTGCTGGCAGCAAAGGCAAGTTCATTTTCCATGTGATTTTGAGCTCTAGGGATGAAGGTGAGTTCATATTTTTCAAAGGTTTTCAGGAGATCTAAGGAAACATTCCTATATTCTCTTAATCTTGGGTTTTTGGTTGAATACTCCCCTTTTATCTACCTAATAATCAACTCTGAATCTCCTTGGACTGATATTTTCTTGGCTCTTAAATCTTTGAGCAGATGTAGGGCAAGGAGGAGGGCCTCATATTCTACAATGTTATTGGTGCATTGGAAATCAAGATTATAAGAATTTCCTTTGTTTGTATTATGTATCCATACACCAGCTCCATAACTTGTTTTGCTACAAGAGCCATCAAAGCTCATTTCCCACAATGTTTCTATCTCATGCTCATTATCCTTTTGTTGTTCAAGGCTACTAAGGTTAGGGCTATTAGATTCTTATTTTTGGGACTGATTTAACAGTTTAGGTGGACTTAACTCTATCCTATTTTCCTTTTCTTGTTGCCTGATTTCATCTTCATTGTATAAGATAAAGGAATCTAAATCTAAATGAATAGAACAAACAGGAGTGTTTTTTTGCCTATCTATGTTGCTTACCATATATTTCATATGAGATTCTTTGTATGATCTTCTAGTTTGATTGAAAACTGGAATGGTAGCATAAGACATGTCCATTTTAAGGCTTCCTTGAATTTTGGCTCCCCGTGATATAGACAAAAGCATGCCATACTTTGGGGGAATTTCGGCAACCACTGTGTCCATCACTAGACCCTTAGCAGGAATTTGTGCCAAATTGACACATAAATCCTTGATCAGACCTAAACACTTAACTCTGCTTGAATCAACTAAATACAGGTCATTATAAGGTTTGGTAATCTCTAGGCCTAATATCTCCATTACCACCTTTGGCATAAGGTTGTGAGAGGCACCAGAGTCTAACATGCATTGTGTAAAATTTTATCATGTATATTTAAGCTGACATAAAATGGAGGAATGTTCCCTTCTTGGTATTTTCCTTCTACTTCAGGACCAAACAACAATTCTAGTTTATCATCTGTCAAGTTCAAAGTATCAATATCATTGCCTATATTCAAAGCTTTCAAAACTTGATTTTTATATTCATCCTGGGTTACTAGTTTAGCTAAGGGTATGCTAATTTTGATCTTGTAAATTTCACCCTCAAGGCTGAAAGGGACTAATGTTTTTGACATATTTACATCGGTTTTGTCAATCATAGTCTTTTCAGCAATTCTTACTTGCTGCATTTTATTTGGACTGTTATTTAGGATAGATTTTTCAGGGCCACTAGCAGAAGTACTAGCGTAGCTTGGGTCAAAACTTTGCTTATTGGTTTTGTCTTTGTTTGAGTCAGTTTTCTTAGTCAATTTTTATTACTATTTGTTGTTTTCTTAGGGGTGTTTTCTGAATTTTTCCTAACATCAGCGTCTATTTGGTCTTTCTTGGCTGAATCTAGGTACTTTTTTCTCCTAAGATCATATTTTCTGTGTACCTCCATTATTGCATTTTCAAATCCCAATTTCTAATCTTTAGATGTAATATTCCTACATTAGCATGCAGCTAATGGGAATATTGAATTTTGATTTTTTCACTTAGTAGATGAATAAATGGGGAAGGAGACCCATACTTCATTTAAATCAGCATAACAACCCTCTTGGTATGAAAGGGGATCATTCTAGAAGCTGGATTTCACACCCTCATGTGTGAAAAGAGACTTTTCGCATGTGGACAAAGTCAAGTTTGACTAAGTCAACAGCTTTTGTATTTGAGGTGTGAATCTTAAATAAAATCAATGCTCAATGTGAACAAGGCTAAATCTGAGCTATCTGCATAAGCACACTTAAGTGTGAAAGAGGTTGGATCAGTTGACCAAGTCAACCAGGACCAAATCATCAGCGTTGTCTAGATGCAATGAACCTCCTAGATGCATAGCACAGTTCTAGTTGAAAGCTACACATGTGAACATAGCTAAATCATTGAGCTGGTTTAGAGTTTGGCAGGATTTCTAAGTTATAAAAGGAAGGGGAGGACATCAAGAGAAGGTTCTTCATGATATGTTATTCTATGGAGATATTGTCTATTTAGAAATTTCTTATTCTCTTTTTGTTTAGCAGAGAATAGTGTTGTTTAGCACGAGGGTGTTCCTGATCGAGAATCCCACCTCTTCCATTGAGTAGCTCTTGGAGGAGTCTTGTTGATCTTGTCCACTATCAGGCATTTGGCCAAGCTACATCTTCCATCTACAACATAGATCCTGTTAAGGTTTTGGATGTCCTTGTAAGCTGCAGCAAGTGGAGGATAGATCTATTCAAATATAGACCATTCTGGTGCCTCTTTTCAGTGGGAGAGCCTTATATCCTCCTGATAAGAGAGTATTAGATAATTGGAGTTGCATAATCAGATCTTGGCATCAGTAAAAACCATTTCTAGAGTCAACAGCGTAGTTTCTCTCCCATAACTATGTTATTTGTCAGAAGGAAGTTGCAGGGAGTTTTGGCATGCTTTTGGAGGAGAGATCTCAGGTGTTTAGGATTCTTCCCTTCACTGTGGTGATCCATGGATTAGATTTCTAATCCATGTTTTGTTCAGATCTGATCTACTGTGGATTGTATTTACTTCAAAAATTCTGAAGCTTACTGTAGATCTGCAACATTAGATCTCAGATCTACTCTTTGTATCTCATGTTTTGCTCAAAACTCTAAGGGGAATGTGTAGAGGAACTCTTCTAGTGTACAGATCTGATATGGATCTAATATTTTGTACAAAACTCTGTTCTAGATCTGATATGCAATGTACAGCTACTTCAGCTTATAATATAATGTTGTCAAGCCTTCTTACAGCCTAATACATTGTTGCAGCACCTCTTTCAGAGGGATTTTCTCATTAAGACTTCCATTTTTCTTGTACATTGTATGGGCCTGATTATAAACCTGATTTGCTGATGTATAAGTGATTAATGAACCATCATATTGATCTCCTGCAAATATTGGGCTGAACTGCATTATTTTCCAGCAATGTTGTTTTTGTATTGCTGCAGTCCCTTCCTTGGGAAATTTCCAAGCCATCCTAGGTGTGGGAGATCTGTTTAACCCACCTAGTTTTATTTTTTTCTACTCTCCTCTTGTATTTGGGTCTTATATTATCATATCTAAGGGATCCAAAGGCTGAATTCCAATTTTGTAGTAGCCATTTCTGAAAAATTTGTTTTTCAGACATGTCTTGCTAACAATCCCTAATTGGGAATATTACAGTGGTATCAAAGCATAGTCTTGGCTCGGCCTGTGAGTTCCAACTATCAGAAGAATAAAGAGAAGGAGAAAAGATCAGAATGATGGAGAGAATGAGATTACTCTCATCACTTTTCAGATCTAGAAAGAACCTCTCCAAGGAGGTTAAACACATGAAAGAATAAAGATGCAATGAAACTCCTAGAGGGTTTCAAGAAGAAGAACACTTCAGTGAGACCTCTAAAAGGTTTCAAGAAGAGGAAGGACCATGCACTTCCTATTCTCACAAATAATAATAGAAGAAGCATGGAGGAAACTTGGATCACCATATTCTAAGTGAATGCCTTGTTGAGTACAAGTCTCAACCTAGAGCCTTCAAGGAGACTCTAGCTTTCCCATAGTTCATTTAGCTGGAAGAAGAGACTCTACAGCGATGGAATGATGAGAGGCAATAGATTCCTATTGTCCACTTTTGATGGATCACTCACATGTGCAGCAAAGGCTTGGGTGATGAGACTAAAGGATTTCTTCCTACTACATCCAATAGTAGAGAAAGAGGCTGTAGAAATTACAGTGCTGCACCTTGAAGGTGAAGCAAACACTTGGTGGTTCAGCCATTTGAGCCATGCAAGAGTGTCTACTCTTGTTGAGTTTTCTCAAAAGCTAATCAAGAAATTTGATAAAGAGAAATCAAAGGAGGAGAAGCCCTCACCACCAGTAGAAGAGGCATGTGCTAGCGCTGTTATAACCATGGAGGAGTAGCCTTCATATTTAGTAGTTTGGGAAGCCAACACATATGAGGAAGAAACTCTTGCAGTCCTGCAAGAAGCTTCCAAATTTCACCAAGGTATGCATAAGTTTCCATCTCTTGTCATTTCAGAAAATCTTATGGAGGGATCTACATCATTGTATATTGTTGATTTGGAGCAACAGAGTTGCACTACATTTCTCAAGAGCTGTAGTGAAGAAAGGAGGACCCATTCCTCATGGGAGCAATCAGATTTCAGCTTCATTCAGGAAGCAATGAAGGAAGAGATGACAAGGGGTAGACATCTTGAGATGAGAAACACTTTCTCCTCTCTAGATGACACTTTCCCAATGAGCATTCCATAGCTCAACGAGAGACTTCTACTTGCAGCAAATCCAAGACCCCACTAGTTTTGGAAGGCCATGCATGAGGAGGAGGTCTCATCAAGAGATCCCATGGAAGGTGCACTTCAACATTCCATGAAGTGCAAAGTTCTTCAAAAATTTGAGAAGGTTGGTGTCCTACAATGGAAGGATACCAAGTATTTGTAGAATGAGGTCCATGATCCACCAGTGGATGAGTGGATGTGTATGGTGAGCAAGAAGCTGGAAAGCTACTTGCAAGTCTATGATACTGGGCAGCAAGAGGCTTGGCTACGTTGGCTACTCTTGAAAGAGTTTGGCCATCATCCTCTTTCGAAAGGTATGTGGGGGAAAGATGTGTGGCAGGATGCTTGCATCATTGGGCAGCAAGGAGTATGGACACATTGTGTCTATATGAAATTCTTCATATCAATCATCATGTTTTCACCGCATGATTTATATTATGGAGGTATGGGGAGGCAGAAAAATCCTTTGTTGCTTTGGAATTTCTTGGGAGAGCAAGGGCAGATTTGCTCTCACACTTTGCATGATGTTGCCGGAGTAGGATATGGAAATATCATGGTGCAAAGGGGCTACTCCTTAGCCTTGGATGATCTGGAAGTACTTCCACTCTGGAAGGAGCTTCTTTTTTGTAGAAACATTATGGAAGAGGTCTTTGACAATGAACATGTCAAATAATGGAGCTATGTATTGGAAAGAGCCTATTTGCAGAGGCCAACAACGTTGTCACTTTGGAGCATGGATTTATGGATGGAGTGTCCCCAGGATCATTTCACTCTTGATGCACTTGATGAACAAGGAGGAGGTGAGAAAGATGGAGTAATGGGTGGAGACATCTATTACTATGATATGTTCTTCTTGGCTTGGATTTCCAAGTATGTGAGGAAGGATATTCATGCAACACATGATTCATTTATCTTCATGAGAGTATGTCATACCATTATGGAGAGTTTTTTCATGGATCTTATCATTATCTTACTTCTAGTACATGGTAAGGATCTTGAATTTAGTGATATGCATTCTCTTACCATTTCTATGCAATGCATTGCTCCACAAGAGGGACATCTTTTCATAGAGCTCCATGATCAACAATGGGCCAAAATGTATGATGGAGACAAACATATCTTATATGGCCATGGGCAAGTGTTGTATTACTTAATGTATGTTCATTTTATGTACACAGGCATTTAATATTCATTATTAGATGAAATAACATACATATACAACCATGTATCAATAAACCACTTGCCATGTAATTTTATGAAGCAGCAGTTAGAAAAACTACGCTATAACTTCATGGGAAAATGTTGGTACTTTCCTACACCAAATGAAACCTTCAGCATTCCCTTCATCTTGATGCTAATCATGGTTCCAATTGCTGCTATTGTTCTTGCTACTATGGGGAGCATGATGGGAGTGGAAACACATTGGTTGGATGTGTTATTTTGGAAAGAGGATTCCCACATTTTCTGCATTGCATGTTCTAATGGGAGAATGAGAGGAGATATGGCCACCACAACCAAACACTTGTTTCTTTATGAGGTGGGCCATGAGTTTGATGAGATGCCATATGGTGATGATTTCCTATCCATCACATATGGAATGGTTTGGGCCAGCTTGATTCACAGCATTGGAGAGGAGATCTTTAGAGATCTAGTCTTCATTTTTCCACTTGAGGGCAATATTATTGTAGCCCAAGATCAGCAGTCAATCTACACTTATCATAAGTGGAGAGGAGGACAGCATGGGGTAGGATCCTATGTCTACCATATTCATATTTTCAGCCCACCTACATTGCATGAGCTCAAGGTGGAGGAGAATTTTATGGATTTGCCATGTTGGGAGGTGACTCATTTTGTATGGATGATTGCTTGGGGATGGAGGATCCACTTGGGGAAAGATGTTTTCCCAATATATTTCGGTCTCCATGCCTTGGGAGGCAACTCTTCAGTTCTATCCTTGCAGTTGCTTGAGGACAAGCAACATTTGGGATGGGAGGACTGTAATATTCCTACATCAGCATGCAACTAGTAGGAATATTGAATTTTGATTTTTGCACTTAGTAGATGAATAAATGGGGAAGGAGACCCATACTTCATTTAAATCAGCATAACAACCCTCTTGGTATGAAAGGGGATCATTCTAGAAGCTAGATTTCACACCCTCATGTGTGAAAAGAGACTTTTCACATGTGGACAAAGTCCAGTTTGACTAAGTCAACAACTTTTGTATTTGAGGTGTGAATCTTAAATAAAATCAATGCTCAATGTGAACAAGGCTAAATCTGAGCTATCTGCATAAGCACACTTAAGTGTGAAAGAGGCTGGATCAGTTGACCAAGTCAATCAGGACCAAATCATCAACGTTGTCTAGATGCAATGAACCTCCTAGATGAACAACGCAGTTCTAGTTGGAGGCTACACATGTGAACAGAGATAAATCATTGAGATGGTTTAGGGTTTGGCAGGATTTCTAACTTATAAAAGGAATGGGAGGAAATCAAGAGAAGGTTGTTCATGATATGTTATTGTCTAAAGATATTTTCTATTTAGACATTTCTTATTCTCTTGTTGTTTAGCTGAGAATAGTGTTGTTTAGCACTAGGGTGTTCCTGATCGGGAATCCCACCTCTTCCATTTAGTAGCTCTTGGAGGATTCTTGTTGATCTTGTCCACTATCAGGGATTTTTCCAAGCTACATCTTCCAACTACAACGCAGATCCTGTTGAGGGTTTGGTTTTCCTTGTAAGCTACAGCAAGTGGAGGCTAGATCTATTCAGATCTAGATCATTCTGGTGCCTCTTTTCAGTGGGAGAGCCTTCTATCCTCCTGATAAGAGAGTATTAGATCATTAGAGATACATAATCAGATCTTGGCATTAGGAAAAATCATTTCTAGAGTCAACAGTGCAATTTCTCTCCCATAACTACGTTATTTGCAAGAAGGAAGTTGTAGGGAGTTTTGGCAACTTTTGGAGGAGAGATCTCTGGTGTTTGGGATTCTTCCCTTCACTGTGGTGATCCATGGATTAGATTTCTAATCCATGTTCTGTTCAGATCTTATCTACTGTGGATTGTATTTACTTCAGAAATTTTGAAGCTTACTGCAGATTTGCAACTTTAGATCTCAGATACTCTTTGTATCTCATGTTTTGCTCAAAACCCCAAGGGGAATGTGTAGAGGAACTCTTCTAGTGTACAGATCTGATATGGATCTAATATTTTGTACACAAATCTGTTCTAGATCTGATATGTAATGTACAGTTTCTTCAGCTCATAATGTAATGCTTTCAAGCCTTCGTACAGCCTAATACATTGTTGCAGCACCTCTTTTAGATGGATTTTCTCATTAAGACTTCCATTTTTCTCTTGTACATTGTATTGGCCTGATTATAAACCTGATTTGATGTTGTATAAGTGATTAATGAACCATTATATTGATCTCCTACAAATATTGGGCTGAACTGCGTTATTTTCCAGCAGTGTTGTTTTTGTATTGCTACAGTCCCTTCCTTGGGAAATTTCCAAGCCATCCTAGGTGTGGGAGATCTGTTTAACCCACCTAGTTTGATTTTTTTCTGCTCTCCTCTTGGATTTGGGTCTCAGATTATCAGATCTAAGGGATCCAAGGGCTGAATTCCAATGCTGTAGTAGCCATTTCTAAAAAATGTGTTTTTCAAACATGTCTTGCTAATAGTCCCTAATTGGGAATATTACATCAAAATCCTCATAGTTTGTGTCAATTTGTTCTAAGGAGAAGAATTCTTGTTCTTCTTCAGTGAGGAAAACATCACCTTCACTGTCAGATCCTATTAGATTTACATGATTTTCTTCCAACCTCTCAGTATCCCTTTCTTCTTCTTGATCTACATAGTTTTTTTGAAAGGGAGGCCTAATTTGTTGGTCATTATCTCTTTCTATATATTGAATAGGATCTCTTATAAAATTATGATTTCTATTTCTATTTTTGGGATTAATTTTTTTTTCTCTATGAGGAACTCTATCATTTAAGTTTATTTTCTCAAGCATTCTTTCCATTACCCTCACTAATTTGTCAATTTTGTCATCAGATGATGAGGTTAATGCCATTGTTTCATCTTTATACGTGACTCTTTTTTCTAATTTCAATCTAGCTCTTTTCTCAATAATATTTTGCTCTACACTTATGGCTCCCCTCTACATATCTTCTAAAGTTAAGGGGTCTCTTTCCCTTAGCTAGTAGGCCATGTCTAGATCAAAGACTCTAGGAAACTTAGCTAAGGTTAAGCCTAGTGGAGGTTTCATGTTTGGGGGAAGTGCATTGTAAACACTATTGAATCTAGTGCAATAATCTTGGACACTTTCCCCAACGTTTCTTTTGAGGTTTCTATATTCTGAAAGAATTTGGAGAGGATTCTTTTTAACTTCCCATTTGTTTATGAATATTTGGCGTAAAGAAAGAAGATCATTTATGCTATTGGGAGTTAAGCTTTTAAACCATTTTTTGGCTTCATCTCCTAAACTTTGGGCAAATATTCTCATCTTAATGGTCTCTTCTTCTATTTCCATGTAATCAAAAGCATCATCCGTTTTATCTACATGTTTTTGGGCAGTAGTAGACTCAACTCCATTGAAATGGGGAATTCTAGATTGATAATCATTTGTTAAAGGAACCAGAGGTTGTGGTAACACTAATGGGGCATACCATGAAGCCATGATAGGAACAAATGGGGGATTTACAAGGGGTGGATTTTTGAAAGGGAAAGTGGGATGAAATGGAGTGTTTTGAATAGTGGAAGTATGGATGGGTGTGTTGGAAGTACTTGGGCCAGCAAACTGATTTTGAGCAGATTTGTTATGGAAGGAGCTTAAGTGATGGAGAAGCTGAAAATCAGGTGGAGTAGAAGGTGAAGCTTCTCTACTAGAACTATGCTGCAAATCTGTGGGCTTAAGGTCAGTTTGGAATATGTCAGTATGTGACTTGGTTCTAAATAGGTTCTTTGTGTGAGAAAAGTCAAAGTGAGGATATTTTAAGACTGTAAGGTTTTCAGGGACAGATCTTGTTCTTTGGATAGTCCTAATAGTAGTTAAATTTCCAGATCTAGAAGTTTGCCACAAAATATTTTCTAGATCATCAGCTATTATAGGAGGATTAGGGTCTGGATGAGATCTGGTATTGATCCTATGTGAAGCCATATTTCAAATTCAAAATTTAGAGAGGCTGAAAGGATAAGGAACGTTTTCAAAAGTTTTGACCTCTCCTGGTGTTTTAGTACTCTTCTAGAATATGAGACTAGGCTTCTAAACTTCTTGGGACTGATTTGATACAATCTTAAGGAAATCTAAGAACACTTAGTGGAGTAATAGGCCTACTGGGACTTAGTGGAGTCACCAAGTAGAAATTTTTAGCTTTTTTGAAGGTAAAATGTGTTATGGTCGACCACCAATAAGAAATAAAAGCCAATCTATGGATGTTTTTGGTTTTCTTTGAGTTTTTATGTGGTTCTATGGTTTGTAAGAGTGTTCTTATACCTGAATCATCATTTTTCTAGGATGGTGAAACAAATAGAGTCTACTCTTTGGCTGATAATGTGAGTTCTTACTGACTTAATAAGGGTTGCTTAATCCGAAGGGCTACTTAGATTGTCACTAACTCAGAATGTCCCACCTTGATCGCCAGAATGTTGGTGAGCGGTGGGATGGAAGATTCACCAGATTTTCTAAGTCAGACTAAGGGTCTAGAGATTCTTAAGAGGTATTCAGGCAACTATATACTCAGAAGTCACACCGTGATCGCCAGAATGTTAGGGAGCGGTGGGATGGATCAATCGGATAGCATGCTTTTTTTGGCATGGGTTGTTTGTAAGTTTTAAAAGATATTCAGGTTATTATGAACTCAGAAAAGTCCCACCGTGATCGCCAGAATGTTAGTGTCCTGTGATTTGGAATATTGGGATGCCAAATGACAAGGTAACATGGAACCAATCTTTAGAGTTCTAGGACCTAGCCTTCCCAGACTTAGAAAGGGATCTCTCAGGTTGTTTGCAAAAGATATGTGCTTGTGTTCTTTAAGGGTTGATTTTAGGCTAGTTATTAAGAATGAGGTTTTTTTGTTTGTTTTGGTTGGGCATGATGATCAAAGAGCATAAATAAAATGAGGAAATCTCTAATTCGTTGGGCAATGGAGTCAAATGGAAGTCATGATAAGTTTATTAATGGATCAGGGAGTATCATAGGGAAAATCTAACTTGGCCAATGGATCTTCAAAGTTTGTGGAATAATGAGATGAACATTAAGGATAAGAATGAAAAGTAGGACAAAGGGAAACTAAGAATCCTTTATCATGTACTTTAAATAAGAGACATCTTTCAAGGTAACTGTTTGAAGCAAGCCAAAGGATAGGGAAAACCATAGATTTCTTTGGAAAAACTTTTAATAAGAAAACCTTTCAAACAACAATCCAGCAATCAAAAGACTACTTTCAGATAAGGAAACATATAAGATAAACAGTAAGAGCAACCTAAGATCAAATAGAAATAATCTAATATGCTTTTGACCAACTCTTTAGGGATCTTTCAAAGCAACTTTTAAAGGCAGACCAGAGGACAGGGCACACCATATACTTCCCTGGTTTAGACTCTACTAAGCATACTTTAAGAAGATCTTTAGAAACAATATCTCAAGTTGTACTCAAAGGAGCATGGACTCACCACTAATTTCCCTGGTTTCACTCTATTGAAATCATTCCTTAAAACAACCTCTCAAGCCGTACCAATGAACATGGACTTACCAAAAGAGAAACTCCTTGGTTATACTGTATTGAATTATTTCTAAAATGAAAAGCTAGATGGGACTGGAGGGTAGCTAAGAATCCTCCAATCAGACCTTGCAGCAGAAAACATTAAGACAGTGAAGAGTAAACAAAACTAAGGTGCTTTCAAAAGACATTTCTTAGCCTAAAACTTTTACTCTATTGTAACAAAGAAATATGGGAACATAATGAAAATAGGAAATAACAATAACAGATAGAAGCACTTCACCAATATCCAAGATCAGGGATCCAGTGATCTAGCCTCCTCCATCAACAAACAAATCATGGAATCCACAAGATCCAAGACATCAATTTTCCTTCAACTTCCAAGAGACTATGTATTACTTCAAGAAGTCATCAAATTCCAACTTTACAATGAGTTCAAATGAAGTATTTATGTTGCAAATGAGGAGGTGAGGTTACGATAGGGTTTGAGTATCATTTATTACAGAGTAAGTGTGTTCCTAATCTTGAAAACCATGCAAGGCTTAAGGTAGGAATATCTGCAACTACTTCTCTATTTCAATAACTCTATCTTAACTTCTAAGGGAAAAATAGGTGAAAATTTTGACTTTAAGGTCTATTTTTAACTTTACAATAACTGCCTTGACAGATAGAAAATATCTCTGACTGTGTAATATCTGCCAAATGCCTTTATGAAAAGAAATCATGTTGTAGGTGGGATTTTGGTCTTTGGAGGAGTAACTACTTCCTTATTGAGTTATTTGAAGTTGTCTTAGGGTTATCTGTCTTTGTTTAATCATAAAACTCAGTAGATAGGCCTTTGAACCTTGATTTTGCTTTAATAACCTGCCTTACTGTCTCTATTCTCTATTTGTGCTTTATGATTGTTTGTTTATTGTATCCTTTGTTTTAAACCCTTGACTTTCATCTTTAATCACTGTCTTAAGGGCTAATCCTATGCATTTATCCTTTGATTTAGAACCAACCCCTTTATCCTTCTATTCTTCACTTTCCTCATTGCTTCCTTTAACTATTTGTACTTGTCTTTGTGTGCAGGGAGGGTTTCTTCATGGTATGAGGATTTATAACCCATCGATGATCATGATTCGTCGAGGTTTAAGCCTTTAGGTAAACCCCTAGCCTTCTTTTATGTGTATTTTCCTCTTGGATCTGTTAGTATGAATCTTTCGTCGAAAAAAGACCACTTTAGCTACGCATAATAAATAGCCCTAACATCGATTATGGCTGCCAATATCTTTAAATCTGTAGTTAGGTGATCCAAATAAAGCTGCACAAATCCAGATCTAAGCATAAAAGACATTAAGCAGTGAAAATAAAATGTCACTCCATGCATCCAATAGACAAGACAAGAACGATGTATTTGAAAGAATTTTTTATATTAAAAGGGGGCACCTGAGAGGAAAACAAGAAAGATGTTTCTGATTCTCCTCAATGGGATGGGTTCTTGAAAGTCCTCAGCATTTTAGATCTAAAATTTCTCTCTCTTGTTGGTGTAGAAAACCCAGACAAACATAGAACTCAAAGGGAGCTCACAAGGCAAAAATGGAGAATGTGACCAAAATTATAGATCTAGAGTGATCTAATGCAATGAAAGGTGACTAATGAATTGGGAAAACCCTTCTATTTATAACAAAATATTAGGGCGGTCTAGAACTTGGCGCATGAATAAAATATTATTAATAAAATTCTAGAACCACCCTTTAGGAATATTTTATTATATTTGTTGGAGGGAAAAGGATTTTTGACTTGGGTCAATTCCTTTATTTATAAATAATAATAAAATAAATGATTTATTTATTATTTAAAGGAAATGGTGGGAATATAATTAAATAAATAATTATTTATGTAATTATTTATAAATGATTTAGTCAAATTTAACTAGGAATATTATTTAAATAAGGATTTAAATAACTTATTCCTAGGAAATAATCAGATAAATAAGGATTTATTTAATTGATTTCCTTGTTTTGGGTTAAATGTGACTAGGAAATATAAACAAATATAGATTTGTTTATTATTTCCTTTTGGGGTTTCCTGTTTAGACCATAAACAACTTAATAAAAGGTGTTTTACTAAGTTATTTCACATAGTGAAAGCAATTTTACTTAGGGTAAAATTGGTCTTACATGGTGTACTTGGGTTCATCTAATGATAATAGGTTAGATGACCAAAAAATGGTGGAACAGATTGCCCCCCAACGTACGAGTGTGAGGAGAAAATCGTATGACCGAAGTACATTGTAAGAACTCAATCACTAGACATCAAGAGGGAAGTCAGAGAGAGAAATGTAAGGTAGTCTAATGTGCTAAAGGATTAGACCCTGAGGAGACGAGACTTACAGGTGCAAAAAGTCTCTAGTTTATGAAATGGTACCTGTGCTAAAGGCAGCGGGGGAGGCATACCTATGCCCGCCGAGACAAAGTACAAAAGAATAGTATGTCCAGTAAAAAGGAACCAAACTATAAAGTACATGCTGGCATAAATACAAGCCAAAAAAATAGAATGATGAATCCCACATACATGTTGTGCCTGGAATAATAGTCAAGACTTATACAATAATATTTTAGTACATGAGATACAAATACAACCCAAATGCCCCCTATACACAGGGAAGGGCTCGCAAAATCTGACTGATACATGCAAATCGAAAAGGCGCTGCAAGTGACTAAGGCTGACATCATCAAATGGAAGGAGTTGCATCAAAGGTGAAATGAAGAAGTCATCCGGGCATGTGGGGGGCTACCTGCAGGGCCACCCCCTCATGAGGGTTGAGACATCTCACACACACCCGGGAATCACCAATAGCTGCTGCTGCATCACTGGATCATCAAGTATACGGATCGTGATCATGCTGAAAGGAGCTCGAACCAAGGTACACCGCCCTCTAGACCTGGCTTCTGGAGTAAATGAGCTGATGTTGATAGAAGGAGGTCCGCCATAGGTGAGGCAATAAGGGATCCCCAACTAAGGCACGAGAGAAAATAGTAGAGTGACTAACAGACAGACACTAATGATGATGATGAAATGAGGGATACTGAGTAGCGGATGGACGACTTCCCTTGTTAAAGCATAAAGGGCATGAATGGCTTGGCAGCGACTGACACAATATCATGAGGGATAGGGGACAATGGTACTAAATTCCATAATTTGCAACACGAGAGAGGGACCAAGCAATGAAGGATGGAGGACTATAGCGGGATACAAAGGGACTCGAGATAGACTCCATGACTGATGATGACTCAACTTGGATGCTCTAAACAAGGGCGACTCGATGGTGCTGCCACACAGTAAAGGTCCAATGGGGGACCATAAAAACATGAGTACAATAGGGTATCTCATGACAAAAATCAACACGAACAAAGACAAGTAAGGAGGCAAAGTGGTGCCCCAAGTACAAGTGTTGTAAGTGAAGAAATTCGATTTGGAGGAGAGGTGAATAGACCCTTCGTGGACAAAATGTGTCCTAGTGAAGTATCAAAACATGAAAAACTAACAGATACCCATTTGAGAGCTCAGTGAGAGCTTTCCAACGGTGAAGACGGTTTGGCAAACAGGGCTACGGTTTGGTCGCAGTGGGCGAAAGAAAAACAGGGGTTTTTCTTCTAATAAGGCATTTTCCCTCCAAAGACATTTATTTGCTTGTGTAGCTATGCTGAATGTGGAGAGGAGAGAAGGCCCTAAATCTTGCGGCGATTGTAGCGGATAAACCGACCGTTGGAATAGAGATCCATCAGTTGCAGGTAAGAGGCCTAATCCTACTCTTTGTTTTTGATGGATTAAAAGTTCATATTAGGATCCCAAATCTCAGTAACAGCCCCTACCTCATCATTACATCCGGGTCACACCTTTTGGGGCAAAAAATGCGACCTAGGACGCAGATTTGGGCCTGAAAAGTGCGACCTATCCCAGGATTTGGCCAAAAAGTGCGACCTGTCAGATGGAGGTGGTTTTAGTGCTATTGTGGGCTGAGATTTAGTTTTTGTGTAATTGAATGCAGTTTTACCTATCTATATACTGACAAAGATGATGGTTTTGTGCAAATATGGCAGATATACGGATCAAGTGGAGAGAGAGAAACCTAGGTACATTACGGACGGAAATCCAAGCAGATCAGGGTGTCCGTCATGCATTGGCCAGGTTTGGGGTTCTGAAATTTGTTGAGAACCCTTTGATGAGGGTTGGGGAGCCCTTGTTGGCCTGGATTTTTAGTTATTGGGATCCAGACAATGATGTTTTTATAGTGTAGGGGCACAGGATTAAGCTGACAATCCAAGATCTATATTTCTTGACTGGTCTCCCACCATTATGGATGGTGGGAAATACACAGCTAGTGTTACCGCAGGGGCATAACATCATGGAGTTTGTAGAGCGACATTGTCGACCAGGTGTCTGAGTTAAAGGGACTCGGATATCGACTGGGGATCTAGAGAGGTTGGAGACCCGGGCAGTGGCAGCAGCAATGTTGCGGATCTTGGGCAGACAGGTGCTCCATCACATCATTGGAGGGTAGATGATGATTGTAGAAAGTGTGTTGAGTGGGACCTACTATGGGTGGGCCCAGATGATGTTGTTGTCATTGAAACGACAGCTTTCGTTGTGTAAGCGACAAGTGAACCATGATTTTGCTTATGGGACTGTATTGTGCTCCTTCTTTTTTGAGAAGATCCCGACCTTGTGACCTCGTGTACAGCTACCTGATGGGGGTCTGAGAGAACCCAGGATGCGTCAGTGGGGACAACTACTGTGTAGAGGAGGGGGAGGGGCGGTCGGACGGGTGTTCCGACCAAAGTTCTTCGCCCATTGGGATCAGATGCCATTGTACATAGACGACTATCCCTATAGTGGGATGAGTTATTGGGGAGATCTTGACTTTTCGCTTCCACCTGGTCTAGTATGGGGGGCTGATGGTAAGTGACAAGTAACTAATCTGTTATGTGCATGTTAAATTTTTTTAATAGTATTTATGGTACTGATTCTTATACTTTTTTGAATGCAGATATAGCTCCGATGAAAATGGCCGAATATATGGGACAACCTACAGCAGCCGAAACTACAGGTGCTAGTGGATCGAGGACGGCACAGAATGAGGATATGGTCGCTCTTTTGGAGGACATTCGTCATATATGTGAGGGGCTGTTGACCGGTGTGTCAGAGTGGGGTTGGAAGGATTTAGACGACCAATACATAGAGCTATGTATTGGGCTACCCTTGGAATGGCGAGGTATCATGCGATGCAAGGCAAATGCTGGTCAGACTGTGCATGATCTACGAGCTGCGGGAGCGGAGCCATTGGCTCGGGATCCTCCAGAAAGTGATTAGATGTAGGGTAGGTGGTGCCCCCCAGTGTG
The DNA here is from genome assembly GCA_034641835.2 of Pinus albicaulis. Classification (NCBI taxonomy): domain Eukaryota; kingdom Viridiplantae; phylum Streptophyta; class Pinopsida; order Pinales; family Pinaceae; genus Pinus; species Pinus albicaulis. Next base: position 67,161 of record JAXQQM020077838.1, read on the forward strand.
TATGTAGGGGCAAGTGGTGCCCCCCAGTTTTTGAGTTTTGTTTTTTGTAACATGCTATGGGCATGTCATATGTTTCAAAGAAGATGGACTCTAAAAACATGTTATATGATATATATTATGTATATGCATTGTGTTGATGTTTTGAAATTTTATTGTCTTGTGTGTGATAAATGCCAGTCTAGAACATGATTTGCAATTCTATCTATGTAGTGATTTTGACTTCTAGGTACATGGTTGAAAGTAATGAATCTAAAGTCACGTATCAAAAGTTTCACTCATAAATATTGTCTAAATAGGATAGGGTTATGCACATGATAGACACCATTGAGTTGTAAGACGAAGTAGGGAATCTAAACGAATGTGCAGATGGATGATGTGATGAGAGAGGGCATCGGCTAAGAGACCACATACTGCATCATATTCGGCCTGATTATTGGTGGCATTACCAATGCATAATCCATTCGAAAGAATGAGGGTATGCAAGGGGGTAAATATGTCCCATGCGGCCGAGGCGAGATTCCAAGAATAGCGACTTTCCCCATCGGCATAGCCAATATAATGTGTGGACGAGAGGTCTGGCAGAATAGTGTCACAAGACAAGAAATGGGAGGAAGGAGAATAATGATGGCAGCGTGAGTATAGGGTAGACATCAAATGATAACTATGGGAGGGAGTAGTCTGGGTAGGATGGCAAGGACTCATAGATCAACTAGAAGGTGACGAATGAGAACTATGGGAGGAAAAGTAGGAGCTCATGCTGTGAAGGACATCATAGATATGGATGGTATCATCCTGGTTATGGGAGGAAATGGAAAGGTCGAGGAAACCACATGATGCTACAAAGCTACCTAAATCATCAGCATGGGAAGAAATGCGCACATATGGATCATCACGGGGGATGACAGAAGAACAAGTAAAAATATGGTCAAAGCATGTAGAGTCGAAGAATGTTGTTGAAGGGGAATCAAGCAAAACAGATGGAGTGGATTCAGAGGGAATGTACTTTGAGGGTTGTGTGGATGATGATAGGTATAGGAGGGGGGGTAGTAGGTTCAGACATCTCAACATCAAGGGGAGGAATGTCAATGGTAGCAGGGGGATCCTTGAGTAAGCCTAACGCATACTGAGCAAGGATGGGAGAGGCGGATTAATTTTTTTCAACCTCGTACTCGCGAATGACCTCTAAAGAGGCTTGGTAATGCATGAGGTGAGGAAAATGGTGAGAATAATGGCCATGGACACCACACAAAGCACAGGGTTTTTTGGTGTGAGGAGTCTTTGGGTTCTTGGCTATGGACGAGGAAGAAACAGAGGTTTCAGGGACCGTAGATTCAGGGAACGTGACCTTAACCATGAGTTGGATACGGGGCAACTCAAGACAAGTATGGGTGGCATGACCAACACCATCACACAAGGCACAAGGCTTGGTGGGTGGAGGAGGGGTAGGGTCGGGTGCGGTGGCCTTGTCTTTGGATGCCCCCTTGCGAGCTTTTCTTTTCTTGCCCGTAGTTGTCACAGCATGAGGATGGTCTTGCAGAGGGGCTAGGGGCACCGTAGCGATGGAAGGAGAGAAGGGAATCAATTGAACCAGTGTCACAGCAAGGTATGGTTTGGGGTGACCTGGTGGGTTCTCGGCTGGAGGAGTAAGATACCATACCGGTATTCCCAAGGTCAAATTAGGGAGGGAAAGGGTGGCCATGATGGGAATCAAATAGACTTTGGGAGGGGGAGCAAGGAAAGGTATCTGACCAGTGGGGTAATGGCCAGGAGGGTCGGCTCCTATATGGTGGAGACGTTACGGAATCGACTCAGGAGGGTAGGTAGGTTTAGGAGTGCTAGGTGGATGGGAAGGTCCAGACGGAAGAGGTTCAGTCAGCTGAGGCGAAGGGCTAGGAGCAAGTTGCGGCGGGCGAGATTGAGGTTGCTGACTCACTGAAGCAGACTGTGGAAGGTCAGCCTGAGATGAGTGCATCATGCAAACATTCGCTAATCTGGGATCAAAGACAGGAGGAGGGGGAGGACCCAAGAAGGTTCCAAGCAAGGAGGAGTCTTTGTAGACACCAGGGGAAAAAATGGTCAAAGAATCAACAGTTTGCTTATTGGCGAAAGCAGAGATGGTGGACTCAGGGGAGGTCTGAGATTGTGGTTCATGATATATCAATTGGTCGATGGTGACAATCTTTCCATTATGAGGGAAAAACATCTTGCGGTGGACTGCATATGGGACGGCAGACATGGCATAGGTGTAACTACGCCCCAAAAGAATGTTATAGTCAAGAGGGGCGTTGATAACTTCAACTTCAACACAAACATTCTTGCCCGCAAGGGTGATAGGACAGTTACGGAATAGGCCAATGGGATGGGAGGCATGGCCATCCCATGCATGAAGGGTGATTGTGGAAGGGGCCAGCTCAGGAGATCCGAGTTGTTTCCAAACCGAAGCAGACATCACACAAGTAGATGCCCCCTCATCAATAATACACCAAGCGACGTTGGCATTTTGGATTTTGACTGGGATTTGGAAAGCAACAGAAGCAGGAAGGGAGGGATGGTCTGACTGACGGACATCGAAAAAAATCAATTGGTCATCAGTAGGATCTACAGCACCCACGGCAGATAATAGAGCCTTCTTTTGAGAAGGACACGACTGGAGAAGTTCCAGTGTTGAAATGGAAGCAGGAGATTGTGCCATATCATCTACTATGCTATATGAATGGGCAGGCCGACCAGAGGCAGCATTTTGATGTAATGGGCCCTTAGGAATCTTGGTATGAACCTCAGCTTTGGGCGGAGGGATTTGCAACGTACCATTGGGTGTCGACAGAGGCTCTGTAGGACCTGAAGATGGGGACTTGGTGACAGACGGAGCGGGAGGCATGGAGTACTAACGAGACCGAGTTTGAAGGTTAAGGTCGATGGTGAGAGGTTGGTCAGAGGCCATCATGAGAATCTGGTAATTAGAGGAACCAGAAGGGGAAGGTTGAGTGGTTACTCGGGCATGAGGTGGTTGTGTAGCCACAAATCCTTGTTGAGGAAAAGGATCTGTAAACACAGCGGGTTGAGAAGTAGCCGTATTGGGAGGGAAATTAGGGGAGGAACATTGTCCCTGCATGGTGGCCTGAGACTCTCACATCTGTCGCATCTATGGTAATAGGGGACAATCATGCATGTAATGACCATAAACACCGCAACACGATGTTAAGTCCCTATATTAATAGTGTAGCCCCTTATTATGTTAGTGTAGCCCCCCTTATCGTTATTATTGTACCCCTGTAACCCCCATATTGTTATTATTGTGCCCTTAAATTATTATTGTTAGGTCGGCTAGGATTACATTGTGGCCCACTAGGATTACATTATGGCCCCATGGACTCCTATATATAGAAAGGTGGTTTTGTAAATTGTATCATCCAAGAATTGTTCATTCATGTAACGTATTGGAGGTTTCCCCCTCGAAGTGGCTTATTTCTAAGGCGTTGATATCTCATTTCTTCTATTTTTGGAGTTGGTTACACAACATTTGGTATCAGAGCTTTGGATTCTAGGGTTTCGCTGCTCCAAACAGGTCATCGTGGCATTTTTGCTATAACGTTTTTTCTACGAAGCTTCAGAAGCTGAAATTTTTAGGGTGCGAAGCCGAAATCCCGAAGAAGCTTTTCTAAACATTTCAGAGCTTGGTTCGCAATATTTTGGAGATATCATCTGTGGAAGTTAGGTCTTTTTTCAAGCTCCTAAACAGGTCATCGTGGCATTTTCGCTATATATTTTTTTCTACAAAGGTTCAGAATCTGAAATTCATATGGTACGAAGCTGAAATCCTGAGGAAATTCTTCAAAAAATTTCAAAGCTTGGTTCGCAATATTTGTTGAGATATGATCTGTGGAAGGTAGTGCTTTTCCAGGCTCCTGAATTGCATCTCAAAGAGGTGATCGTGGGAAAAGTTCAATAACTCTCTCTCTGGGCATCGGATTGGAGTGCCATAAAAAGTGGTCACAAGTACACAAACTTTAGTTTATTGGCTATCAATTTCAGAGACAAAGGATGAAACAGTGACACGTGGCAAGTCGTACAAGTTCGCTCTACTGAACCAGTCCATAATTAGGTCATTGTGGGAGATTGGACACAACTTTGTCTTGGAGAATCCAAATCAGGGCATACCTGTGGCATTCAAAAGAAAACTTAGAGGGCTGCTACAGTGATGAATTTCAAATATTGAATATTTTCAATTACATAGATAATTCAATTTCAATATCGAACTCCTCAAAGCAAGTAAAAGGTGTGTATTGTTTTCCCCGAATTGCATAAGTCTTGTTTGAAGAATCAAGTTGAATTGATTCCAAGGGAATATTGAAGAATTTTTGTCAGTAATGGGTTCTATTATGCCTCCAAAAAATAATTCTATATCCATTAATCCCTCAAAAAGCTATACTATGACGCATGAAGAGGAACAGTTGCAGTATGAGATATCAAAATTACGGTACCAAGTGCAAAAAGTTTCAATCTTACGAAGAGCAATTGAAGATGAAATAGATGGTTTAAAATCAGAAATGGAGGCTAATTTGGATGGTTTGAAGGATCCAATAATAGCAAATATGGATGATAAATTAGTGGAAGATCACATCGAGCATCAACAACAAGTTCTCCAACTCTCAAAGGATAACCCAACTTTGGTGCAGAATCTAATGAAACAACAGGAAGATCAACATCACATCGAAAGAAGTTATGAAGTAGTCATAGAAACAAGAAATCGACAAGTACGATCAATTTTAGAGTATCTCAGCAAGTGGAAGAACTTTCCTGTAGAAGATTTCACATGGGAGGATGAGAATTTTATACAGAAGCATCAAGAAATAATCAAGCGTTGAGGACAACACTTGTTGAAGGAGAGGGGCATGTTAAGTCCCTATATTAATAGTGTAGCCCCTTAGTATGTTAGTGTAGCCCCCCTTATTATTATTATTGTACCCTTGTAACCCCCATTTTGTTATTATTGTGCCCTTAAATTATTATTGTTAGGTCGGCTAGGATTACATTGTGGCCCAATAGGATTACATTATGGCCCCATGGACTCCTATATATAGAAAGGAGGTTTTTTAAATTGTATCATCCAAGAATTTTTCATTCATGTAATGTATTGGAGGTTTCCCCCTCGAAGTGGCTTATTTCTAAGGCGTTGATATCTCATTTCTTCTATTTTTGGAATTGGTTACACAACACATGAACAGGGCTTATTGGTGCGAAGCAGCCTGTCTGGCTTGGGCTGAGAACCCTGTGGCTGGTTGGTAGTGTTAGAATAAATACTGGAAGGATTGGATCCATGATTACCAGAGGCAGATTGATTGCCTTTCCTCTTTCTTTGAGAAGGAAGATAATTAGTTGCACCCTACTGCGCAAATACTTGCCCTGGAGGGGGTAGTAAGTGTGGCTGCGGGGGTGGAGGAGGCAAGGGAGTGAGAGGTCCAAATGCTAGAGGAGCTGAGACACCAGGCTATGGGTAAGGATAAGGGTTAGGATGGGAAACATTGAGGTAAGCAGGAGTGTGGGAAAAAGGAGGAGGCATGCCGTATCCGGGTACATGCTACCTGGAGGGGGAAAAGTGTTGGAGGTGCTGGCCCCTCCTGGAGGGAAACCATAGCCCATAAGAGGTTGAGCAGAATTATGTGAAAGAGCTCCAAAAATACTGTCAGTAAAGTGAGATTCCCCCGGGGCATTAGCGCCACCAGGCTTGGGAAGGTCAGGAAGGATGGTATAAACATCACCAGATTGAGCATAGATAAGGTCATATTTCAAGGCTGTTTGGAGGGCGGCTTCCTCGGTTTGAGGGAACTGGGATGCAACATCTTTGCTGATGGGAGGTAAGAGAGAGCGAAGGAACCAGTCCATATAAACCCAATCTTCAAAGGTGGGGGCTCGACATAAGCTCCTTCTTCTCCGCCATTCCTGGACATGAGTGGACAGGCGGGTCAAAGAGGATTGACGGAAAGAAGTCAAGAGTATTGTACCAGTGTCGTATCAGAGAGGGAGCTAGAAATAAGATAAAAAGGCTTGGGTAATGGTCACAAAGGTGGTATAGGAAGAGGTGGCATGATCAACATACCATTTAGAAGCTTCACCGGTAAGCGTGTGTTGGAACAATCTAACACGGATGGAGTCATTAGTAATGGAATTGGATGAACACCACATATGGAAAGATCGGATATGGTTGGAGGGATATTCACTAGCAAGGCCTTCGATCTTGGGAATGTCAGAGGGGAGCTTGGTTGGCATAGCAGGCCAACTAACATCGTGGCGGATAGGATCATTGATCAACTGATTGAAATCGAGCAGACTGGGACCGGCCATATAAGGGAGCAAAGGGATAGTCGAGGTAGTTCCCATAGTGGTTCCACTGGAAACGGACCCAGCAGTAGAACTGGGGTTGTTTCTAGCTCTAGGCCCTGAACTAGACATGGTGACAGTAACAGGGGGAGAACCAGGAGTAGGGGGAGAACCCGAACAATCAGAAGAAGAGTCGGAGTGCGGACTCAGGGGAGGACTTACTCGATGAAAACGGGAAGGAGGAAGTCGACCAACCGGAAACTGAGGGTGAAGGCCAAGAAGTCTTCGGGATAAATGCCTTGGAGGTGCAATGATAACTGGAAGAAGAAAAATTGACAAGGGTAGGGAGGTGAAAAATCTAGTGAGGTCAATGTCAAAACAAGGGCAGAGCAGTGCAATGTCAATTGATTTTAAAGTCTTTTCCAGGCGGTGTCAACCAGGCTCTTCTTCACTTAGGGTCAGTGTGTGGCATGTGTTAATTTTAATTTTTAAGCCCAGATGTTTTGAGAGTAAAATAAAAAGTGTGTTGTGTAACTGAAAATAAATCTGCAGAGAACAGTAAATAAGACTGAAATAATAGAAAATTAACAGCTAACAATGCATCAATCTAACCCAAGAAGGTAGGTCTCTCAAAACTAGTCTAGAAGAGGGAAAACATCTAATCAAAACATGCTAAAAAGAGGCCAATAGATCTAAGGTCAGGAGGGACAGGGATCTAAAGGAGAAATCTGCTGAAAAGAGGTGCAGAGAACAGCAAAGAGGCAAAGGCAAGGTTGCTGCTACAAAGGAGAGAATCAGCTAAAGGTAGAAGGGACAAGGAGGTGACCCTAGAGATAAACCCAAACAAAAATAAATGAGGTGATTTGAAGGGAGAAGAGTTGATCTAGAGGGATCTGAAAATGAGGTATCAGATCTGAAAAGAAGAAGGTTGAAACTCTGAAAATTCAAACGTATGAAACAGCTAAGACTCGCCTATAAAAAGTGGAGGGTACTAAAGCCCTAAGGGGCAAGATTCCCACTTAGTTGAGTGAAACAGATCAGAAATAGGTCTAAACAGGCAGAGACAGAGGCTGGAAAACCGTGACAGAAGCTTCAGACAATCCCAGAAAAGTTGCTGGAAAATTGCAGAAAAAAGTGCAGGTCGCAGGTTCTGAACTATTTTCAGTCCAGGTCGCAATTTTGGGGCAGAAAAGTGTGCCCTTCAGTCCAGGTCGCAGTTTTTTGGCCAATAAGTGCGACCTATAGATCCGGGTCTCTCAGTGGCAAATTTCAGAAAAATTCATCGTCTCAGCTGCGGCTGATGTCTGTCACCTGCGCAATAGGGCCAGAAACACACAAAAGTTAAAAATTTTAATGTTTGAGGGTTTTAGAGGTGAAAAGCACCATAAAAAATAGGAAAAACAGAAAACTGAAGATAAACCCTAGGGTCTGAAATAGCTGGATATGTAGGAATATATAAAACGATAACGGTTGTAAAAGAAAACCCGTGTGGAGTCGCCAATTGTTAGTATGAATCTTTCGTCGGAAAAATACCACTTTAGCTACGCATAAAAAATAGCCCTAACATCGATTATGACTGCCAATATCTTTAAATCTGCAGTTAGTTGATCTAAATAAAGCTGCAGAAATCCAGATCTAAGCATAAAAGACATTAAGCAGTGAAAATAAAATGTCACTCCATGCATCCAATAGAGAAGACAAGAACGATGTATTTGAAAAAAAAAATTATATTAAAAGGGGGCACCTGAGAGGAAAACAAGAAAGGTGTTTCTGATTCTCCTCAATGGGATGGGTTCTTGAAAGTCCTCAGCATTTCAGATCTAAAATTTCTCTCTCTTGTTGGTGTAGAAAACCCAGACAAACATAGAACTCAAAGGGAGCTCACAAGGCAAAAATGGAGAATGTGACCAAAAGTATAGATCTAGAGTGATCTAATGCAATGAAAGGTGACTAATGAATGGGGAAAACCCTTCTATTTATAACAAAATATTAGGGTGGTCTAGAACTTGGTGCATGAACAAAATATTATTAATCAAATTCTAGAACCACCCTTTAGGAATATTTTATTATATTTTTTGGAGGGAAAAGGATTTTTGACTTGGGTCAATTCCTTTATTTATAAATAATAAATAAATAAATGATTTATTTATTATTTTAAGGAAATGGTGGGAATAAAATTAAATAAATAATTATTTATAAATGATTTAGTCAAATTTAACTAGGAATATTATTTAAATAAGGATTTAAATAACTTATTCCTAGGAAATAATCAAATAAATAAGGATTTATTTAATTGATTTCCTTGTTTTGGGTTAAATATGACCAGGAAATATAAATAAATATAGATTTTTTTATTATTTCCTTTTGGGGTTTCCTGTTTAGACCATAAACAACTTAATAAAAGTGTTTTACTAAGTTATTTCACATAGTGAAAGCAATTTTACTTAGGGTAAAATTGGTCTTACATGGTGTACTTGGGTTCATCTAATGATAATAGGTTAGATGACCAAAAAATGGTGTAACAGGATTGTCATCCAGAGGTTTATTTTGACCATTGGAATGCCCCTTTGGTCATTACCGCCATTAAAACCTAAAAAAACACAAACAAATAATAGCTTAAAAACCTGCGGGAGGGGTAAAACTGCATCTTTTGGGGTTTGGAGCTGTCGGGAGGCATGTTGCAGAGAAAGAAGAGACGCAGGGGCATGTTCCGGAGGCGAAACCATGAGAAAATTCAAACGAAGGCGCAAGAGTTTGATTTTGGCGCGGGGAGGGAAAAGTGGTTTTGGAAACCCACTGTGGTTTATCGCATGGTTTGGGAGCGGTTTATGGTTTTGGACCAAATGGACATGATACACCTCAGGGCTTGATGTGTGGCAGGTGAATACCACTTATATCGCACGGGTTAGGAGTGTTAACGTTCGGCACCAATTTTCACGCAATATGAGATCTGGATCGTCAGATCTCAAGGGGTGAGATCGACAGTGTGGAAGGGTTGAGGGACCGGCGCGCAGGTGTGGAGGGTGGAGCCCAAAGATAGATAGCGGGTTGTGGTTGGCAGCAAGGTTAAGTGGAAGGCGGGGCCCAGGCGTGATGACATGGGGGTTTTGTCATGTAGCATGGGGCTAGATCAATCTGGAATGAGGGAAGGGGATGCAAGGACCGTTGGATCACGCCCAGGGATTCATATCAACGGCCGAGATGGTTCAAAAGTAAACAAAGAGGCGAGGTGAAGTACAGTGGGCCCGCATTAATATTTTTCGAAGTTTGGGGGCTTTACACAAGGTTTCGAGGTGTATAAAGATAAAAGGGCGAATGTGTAAATAAAAATGGGGAAGGAGCTAGAAACAATGGGCGGAGGCCTCAGTTTTATGAGTAGGGTGGCTAAGGCTTTAGGACGAAAGGGGCTTAAAGTCCTAATTTATGAAAAAGGGTGTTTTTAGCATAAAAACGGAGTTTTTATGAAAATTTAAATGGTTCGATAGGCTTAGAAGTTAGTTTTAAACAATGTAAAAAAGGTTTTTACATTGTTTAAGGGCTTTTTTAGAACAAAATGATGTGTGAGGGGGATTTTTGAGGGTTTTTGAGAGGGGAGAAAGAGGATGAATGAGGGTGTAGGTAAGATGATAAAATGAGGCAAACAGGCTTAGAAAATGTAGTTTTCATGGAGCAGTAGGGTAGTTTTGAGAAGCCAAAAAAGGCAATTTTATTAGAACAACTAGGTTTAGGATAATGAAAGCAGTGAGATTTCTAGAACTCACAACATTTCTCAAATTTTGTTTCTAGAAATCTTAGGATTATAATTTAGTCATCTTTTGATATCAGAAAAAATTACTGATGACTAACAGTGGCTCCACTTGGGGAGGGCATCTTTCTTTTCAAGGTGTCCAAAACCTCCAGTTTATCAAATCTCTGAGTTTCATTAGACCAGTGCCTTACCCATTGGGCATTCCTTACTTATTTTTCACTTACTGATAGTTCCTTTGAAGTGATAATATTGACAATCTGCAACATATGAGTTCTTTCAATCAACATTTCTACCTACCCAATCCTACTTGTCCTAAAAAATTTTCTTCTTTGAGTGCATTTGAACTGGAAAACTCTTAACTTTTTATTTTTGAAAACATAAATAAACTACCTACTCCTATCCTTATTTCTTCCAAGAGTTCAGATTAAACTGGTGAACTCTTTTTATTTTCTACCTAAACTATTTGATTGCCAAGATTAAACTGTTTGGCAGTCTTGATTCTCTAACTATTGACATAAAATTTAAAGCATGGTTCAAATCAGGATTAGACAGTCTGATTAACCATGGTTGAGGCATTTGGAACAAGTTGCACACAAACATTATTTTGCAGAAAAAGTAAATTAGAAAGACAAGGTTGTGATTTTTCATTAGTAATGCATCCTTATCTGTCTTTTTGGTTCTGTTTTGAGCATGTGGAACGAATATCTTTATATTTTCCTAATATGTCCTTCCTGATAAGTCAAGTCTAAAAAAATCTTGACAATCATTGTTTCTACTAACTTATCAACATAAATTTAAAGCATGTTCAACCATGATTAGGCTAGATGACTGAACAAGATATCATTTTGAATCAGCAGTGACATTTAGACTTGTACACTTTCAGCAGTATTGTTTTTTGGGTATGGGGCCGTACCTCTTTTGAATCTACTCTCTTTTCTTTTTCTTTTATTGTTTTTTGTATTTTCTTCAGTCTTTCTCATTTTATGTTATGTATAATGAGTGAAAACTTTAAATCTAGGACTCTTGACAGAAATAATGTTTGAGCATCCCGCCATTGACAGGACCTGCAAATAATTCTTCTCCATTCAGTCCTTCTAAAAAGGAATCATTATGACCCCTAATGGAATGAATGACATAAGGCCCTTTCCACAAATTCTCATATTTACCATTTTTACCTTTCTCTTCCCTCCTAGAATCCTATTTCAAGACTGTATCTCCAACTTGGAAATTTTGTTAGTCCTTCTGTCAAATATTTTCTTGATATTTTCTTGAACTGCTTGTGTCCTTTGGTACACCTCTTCTCTTGCCTACTGCAAATGAATAGTTTGATTCAGCCTTCTCTGCATGTCAATTTCTTCTGATTTTACTTCTTGGAGAAGTTTCATGACTGGAACTCCCAAAGACGTAGGGAAGAATGCATCTAGGCCATATACCAGCTGATAAGGAGACATATTATTGATTTCTTGGTAGTTAACCTATCAGCCCATAATGCATGAACCAGCTTACTATGCCAGGATTTCTGATTTTGATATAGCAATATTTTGATAATGTTGATCAGGCTTTTATTGGATGATTCAACTAGGTCATTTCCTTGGGGGTAGTAAGCTGTGGAATGCCCTAAAGTGATATGATATTTATAGAGGAAGTCAATCATTCATTTAGATTTAAAGGCAGCAACATTGTCTATAATGATTTTTCTAGGACAACCAAAACGGGATAGTATGTTGGTTTCAACGAACTTGATAATGACAAAGTCAGTAGCATTCCTAGAAGTGATAGCTTCTATCCATTTGGTAAAATGATTAGTGGCAGTAAGGCTCCACTTATGTTGGGTAGATGAGGTTGGGTGAATTTATCCAATAAATTCTAAGCCCCATTGCTGAAAGGGAGCCTCAATACTGATGGGATGCAAAGGTAAAGGTAGGAGTTTCCTCTTGCCATAAAAAATTTGACACTTATGGCAATTCATGACTAGATTTTGAGTATCTGGGAAAAGGGTGGGCCAATAATAGCCAGCTATAAGAATCTTGTTTGTTGTGGTCTTCCAGTAAATATGGCCTCCACATTCTCCCTCATGCAATTCATGCATGATTTGTCCTGCATCATTCTCAAGCAAACATTTAAGAAATATGCCAAAAGCATTTTTCCAATATAACACTCCATCCAAAATGCAGTAATTTAAAGCTTTTTGTTTCAAGAATCTAGCTTTAGTCTTTGATAAAGAAGGAGGAGTATTATGACAGAGAAGCACATAAATGATATCAGCATACCAGGGTGAATTCAAAAACATTTCTTCAATGTATGGAGCTGTGAATTCTTCTGTTTCTTCTAAAACATCAACCATATTCATATCTAATGCTTGGAAATTTGATTCCGCCATAAGTTTTTCTAATCCCTTCCCTTTAATAAGCTTGGTAGGCCTAATTTCTAAATCATATTCTAAGATGATTGCAATCCATTTTCCCCTTTTACCATCCAGGTATTGAATTAGAATGTTCTTGACAATGGTATGCAGGACAAAAGCAATTATATGAGAATGTAAAATGTAGACTCGGAAATATTTCAATGCTTTTATCAAGGCTAGGTTCTGTTTCTCCATGATATTATATTTTAGGGGAGCATCTATTAAGGCCCTACTGAAAAATGATATGGGTTGTTCTTTCCCTTCATCATTCTTTTGCAACAATACTGCAACAATGGTGTTTTCAGAGGCAAATGAGAAAATATAGAAATCCTTAGTGAAATCAGGACTAATAAGAACTAGTGTTTGAGTGAGAGCTTGTTTCACTAGTTCAAATGATTTCTTGGCTTATAAGGTCCATTTAACCCATGTTTCCTTTTTAAGCATGTTTGTGATATTTCTCAAAAGTTCAGCAAGGTTGGAGATTAACCTTCTCAAGAAGTTGATCTTCCCAATAAAATATTGCAACTCTTTGAGGTTTCTATGATGGCTGATTTTCAATATGCCCTTAATCCTTTTAGGGTCTACTTTGATTTCCTCTTTAGAGATTATGTGACCAAGAATTTTTCCTTCTTGGAGACCAAAGAGTGTCTTTTTGGCATTCAAATATAAGCCATATTTTCTACATTTCTCAAAAACTTTTCTCAAATGAATCAAATGTTCTTTATCATTTTTGGAGAAAATAGTGATGTCATCAAGGTAAATGATTATAAAATATCCTATATCTTCTAAAAACGTTATGTCCATGGCCCTTTGGAATGTGGCCCCTACATTCATCAAACCAAATGACATCTTGACATACATGAATGTACCCCAAGGTGTGGTAAAAGCAGTTTTGTTTTGGTCACTTGGTAGTACTAGTACTTGGTTGTAGCCTGAAAAACCATCCAATAGTGATATTCTCTTAGATCCAACCACCTTTTGAAGTATATGGTTCATTTTAGGCAAGGGATAATTATCTTTCGGGGAGGCTCTATTTAGATTTTTGAAGTCAATGCAAAGCCTTATTTCCCTGGTCTTCTTCCTAACAGACACAAGGTTACAAACCCACTGTGAGTGTCTAAGGGGAACTATAATCCCAGCATCATACATATTCTTAATCTCTTTCTCAACTAAAGGTAATAAAATAGGGTTTATCCTTCTTAGTTTTTGTTTGAAAGGTTTCTGATTTTCCTTAAGAGGAATTTTGCGTTGAATAATGCTGGTATCATGTGATTTCAGATCTTTGTACCCCCATGCAAACACATCTCTAAAATATTTGAAAACTTCAATATATTCCTATTTGATATGAGTAGGGAGAGTGCTAGATAACTTGATCATTTTGGGCTTATTTATGCTGCCTATGTTGTGTTCTTCTATATTAGTTTCCGTAGGCTCCATATTTGGTTTTTTAGCTATATCTTGACATCAAAAAGCTCCTCTAATGGTGTAAGGACCCTTGGTATTGAATCATTTTCAATTTGTAAAACTTCAAGGTCCTTTTGGTCTGTTTTGTTCAATAATTCTGCCTTATAAATATGTTCAAATTGGTTTATATCAGCAGTGGAGGACAACTCAATTTTATGGGCTTGTTTTTCATTAAGACAGTCTTTTTCATGGCTTGTGCTAGGTGTTGGCTTAGCAAAATCATTTCTTGATTGCAAAAAATCATCAATGTGTTTATCACCTTCAAACACTTACAAATAGTTTTCATTGTCAGGGACTGTAGGCCTGTCTTTTATTTTTACATTGAGTTGTTCATTTACCTGGGGTATTTGGAAATTTCTAGCAGCAAAGGAAAGTTCATTTTCCATGTGATTTTGAGCTCTAGGGATGAAGGTGAGTTCATATTTTTCGAAGGTTTTCATGAGATCTAGGGAAACATTCCTATATTCTCTTAATCTTGGGTTTTTGGTTGAATACTCCCCTTTTATTAGCCTAATAATAAGCTCTGAATCTCCTTGGATTGATATTCTCTTAGCTCCTAAATCTTTGGGCAGATGTAGGCCAAGGAGGAGGGCTTCATATTCTGCAATGTTATTGGTGCATTGGAAATCAAGTTTATAAGAATGTCCTTTGTTTGTATTATGTATCCATACACCAACTCCAAAACTTGTTTTTCTATAAGAGCCATCAAAGCTCATTTCCCATAGTGTTTCTATCTCATGCTCATTATCCTTTTTTTGTTCAAGGCTGCTAAGGTTAGGGCTGTTAGATTCTTCTTTTGGGGACTGATTTGACTGTTTAGGTGGACTTAACTCTATCCTATTTTACTTTTCTTGTTGGTTGATTTCATCTTCATTGTATAAGATAAAGGAATCTAAATCTAAATGAATAGAATAAACAGGAGTGTTGTTTGGCCTATCTATGTTGCTTACAATATATTTCATATGATATTCTCTATATAATCTTCTAGTTTGATTAAAAACTGGAATGGTAGCATAAGACATGTCCATTTGAAGGCTTCCATGAAGTTTGGTTCCCCATGATCTTGAAAAAAGCATGCCATACTTTGGGTGAATTTCAGCAACCACTATGTCCATCACTAGACCCTTAGCAGGATTTTGTGCCAGATTGACACATAAATCCTTGATCAGACCTAAACACTTAACTCTGCTTGAATCAAATGGATACAAGTTCTTATAAGGTTTGGTAATCTCTAGGCCTAATATATCCATTACCACCTTTGGCATAAGGTTGTGAGAGGCACCAGAGTCTAGCATGGCATTGTGTAAAATTTTATCATGTATATTTAAACTGACATAAAATGGAGGAATGGTCCCTTCTTGGCATTTTCCTTCTACTTCAGGACCAAACAACAATTCTGGTTTATCATCTGTCAAGTTCAAAGTATCAGTATCACTGCCTATATTCAAATCTTTCAAAACTTATTTTTTATATTCATCCTGGGTTACTAGTTCAGCTAAGTGATCAGGAGCTCAGGACCAAGTGTCGTAAAATGGTCAAAAATGAAGGTGCTTAGAACTAGTTTGAACCTGAACGACCGGATAGAGCTCGTCTTCCTGATTCCGGCGCCGCGAACGGTTTGAAAAACGGTCTCCGTATGCAGAAGTTATTCAAGTTTGAAGATTTCTCAATTTCCATAAAAAATTGCCAAATTTGACTTTGGAAAATTTTATTAAAAAAAGAATATTCCACAGAATATTCTGGGAATATTCCGTGGAATATTCCGCAGAATATTCTGGGGAATATTCCATTTGCAGCCAATGGAAGGGCGCCACGTGGCTAGCCCGGAGGCCGCCACATGGCCCCAAGTCGAAGTTGAATGGCGTATTAAAATTTTATGGGTCGAGGCCGGATTCGAACCCGCGACCTAGCAGTCATTAACACAACGGTTTTATCAATACACCAGAGCCATGTGACTTGTTATATGTGCGGCAGAAACATGTATTTGAATGGTTAAATGGTGTTGGGCGGGCCCGAAAGGGGGCCAGCCCCTAAGGGCCAGCCCCCTTCCCATGTAAACAACGGCGGGAACCACAACCTAAAACCATCGGCGCGCAAATAGAATTCGGCGGTTTCAACGTGGGTTACGTGTTATGTTATGGTGTGGTTTATTAATAAAACGTTGTGTTTTAAATACAAACGGTTGTATAACCGCCCGCACATGTGAACGCATGTTGCGATGACCATAAAACTTTAATTGCCAACGTTTTAACCGCCCGGATAACTTGGCAAATCCGCCCCTTTTTGGCGCCCTTTGCTAATTTGGCGCCCTTATCCACAATCTTTCCACATTTAGTGGAGATTTTTTAGCCCAAACTGGCAGTTCAGTAAATGTGGCATAACTTCTGCTAGGAGAGGCCTTTGAAGACGATTTTTCTTTTTATTTTGGGTGGAGAGAGCATTCTGGAGCTGTTGGAGGTGTCTGCAGAGCCATCAGGGCATTCTATCTGCGAATTTTACAGCGCTTTTGACAGTGACTCCATCAGAGCTAAGGGGAAAGATTGCTGCATTGGGCTACCTTCCTCCAATGGAGGTGAATTTGTAGTCTATTTATACTGATTTGGATCTTCTGAGTCTGTTTTAGCAGTCTATTTTCTCATTAGAGGAGTTTATATAGATGTAATCTCATTTGCACCATTTAATCAAAAGAGGACTGAGCCTAATTAGAGGCTTTTGGACCAGCGGAGGTAGCCCAAGAGAGGGGTGAACCGCTTAAACAAATATCTGCTGTTCATCTGTGTGTTTTGGCTATTTATTTCCAGATTTTGATAGTTTAAACAGTAAAATTTCATGAGCATGATTTTCCAAAACAAGTTTATACGGGAATTAAAACTTGTTGTTTTAACTTCAAACCTCCACACACAAATTGCAGAACATATGCTCTTGCTTATTCACACTTAAAACAGATCAATGAACACTTTGAATTTCAGAATTAAATACTTTCATTGATTTTGTTATTTGTGCTTATATATTATTTCCTTAGACAGAGTCTGTAGAGGGCCAGGTAGCCTCTGGAACTCATCCTCTCTTTAGAGGTGACATGTCCAGTGAATGCCCCTACAGTCCATCTCTGTATGGGAAATATTTTATTCTCACATTATCAAGAGGTCACTTGGAGTTAAAGCTCAATTTAAAATTATGAGTATTTGCACTCATTTTCTTAAATGAAAATGGATACCTTGCACCCTTAAACAAGTACATTCCATTTTCAGATCAGATGGTATCAGAGCACAGGTTTGCTTGACTGACATCACTAGCTTGATTGTGTAGCTTGAAAGGTGTCTTAAGCAGTGTTGAAGATTGACTGCTTTATTATTCTACAAACTACTTGTTGTTTGAGTTTGCTGAAGCTCTTTTGTTCATTTTTATAATGACAACTTCCATAAGTGAGTTCTCAAAATCGTCCTCCTTCACAAGATTTTTTGATGAAGGCTTGAAGCAAGAATTTTTCATCATGATGAATATGGTGAAAGAAATGTATGAGGATGAAAGAAAGAGCTCTAGACTTCAAGAGCAGTTGAATTACATGAGGGAAGAGAAGCAGTTGCTTTCTGACCAATTGCAGGAAATGGAAGGCCAACTTCGTATTGCAAACATGAAGCTGGAAAAGATGTATGAGTTGGAGACACAACTCCTTGTTTCCAAAGAAGCCTTAGCCAAGTATCAGCTTGAAGAAGAGGTAAACAATTCTAGTTTGTCTTCAATTTCTTATAAGAATGTTTATGAACTTGGTTCTTTTGAGAAACATACCAAAGGCATAGGGTCCAAGTTGATGTCCAAAATGGGATATGAAGGAAAAGGATTGGGAAAATATGCACAGGGTATAGTTGAGCCAATAATGGTTGAGGTAAGGCCTAATAATTTGGGTCTTGGCTATGGAAAATCTTATGGAGAAAGTTCCAAAGCAGCCATGAAGGAAGAAGGTGTGCATCAGCATGCACTTGAACAAGGGAGTGGTGAAAGCTCTAAAACCATTGATGGGATTGATAGTGTTCCAAAGGGAGCTTCTTCTTCTTTTGATTCACCTCCTCATGAAGGTAATGAAGGTGAAAGAGAAAGGTATAAATCTGATTTCCATCATATTTCCTTTGATCATGTAAAGCATGGAAAATTTCCACACAAACATTGGAAAAGAATTGCATGTTCTTTTTGTGGTTTGTTTAACCATAGTGTTTCTAGATGTTGGAAAAGAATGGCAACATACAGGAAACTTTTGAAGGAAAGGAGGCAAGAAGCCAAAGTTCCAATGAACAATGCAAATCATGCGGTCGAGAAGATGAACATGTGTTGCACTTATTGCCATAAGCAAGGACATACTGTTGAAAGGTGTTGGACTCTGAATCCAACAATGCTTCCACAAAAGTTGAAGAAGTGGGAGAAAGAGTATGGCAAGAATGGGAAGGAAGTTTCCATCATTGATATGTGTCAGGATGATACACATGCTGTTATCGATGTGCAGTTAAAGGAATCACCTTTGAAATGGATTGGTAAGAAATGGTTAGAATTCTTATCCAATTAAAGTTGCATGTCTTTTGATTGAATGCATTTTCTTTATTAAAGGAATGCAAGTTGCAGGATGGAAAAGCTGAGTATGAGACTCATTCTATCGTAGCAAAAGTTATATTCATTTCAGCTTTGAAAGTACATGTACATGTGATTGAGGATCTTGTACTTATGATTGTACTTAAGAGAAAGTTGAAGGATAAACTGCATGCATGAGAATGAGATGCATGAGCACAGGGATCATGATGATTTCCTTGTATTTTAAACATGTATGTGTGATTAATTTGAAGGGTTGATTACTTTGTTTTTAACCATGCATGTAATGTAATATTGACTTGGAAAAAGTTAATTTGATCTCCAAGATTGTAAAGAGGAGAAATGATGAAGTGTTTCATCTTTGTAAAAGCCTTTTCATTTGGGAGGCAGCTCTTCTTCTGGAATGGAGGTGCCTTGGATGGGCATCGTGACATTTGGCAAGTCCACATGTTCAGGGGAATATTTCAGCTCATATATCAGCAAGTTTCATTGCTGGTTCCTGCAATTTCAGATTTGTCTGGCGAAAGAAATTGGTCGGGATTCGACAAGTACTTGGCGTATGCAGCAAAAAGTCGCCATGACGACAGTTAGCAAGGTAGGACATTTTTGGCATTAGTATGCTCTTTTGGCTGACTGGAAGAGGATATTTCTGTTCCTCAAGTGCTGTACAGTTCAGTTCAGAGATTCAGTAAGCTTTTGGGGACCAAAAGCCCTCTCATTTGAGAGGTGTGATCAGGAGCTCAGAACTAGTTTGAACCTGAACGACCGGATAGAGCTCGTCTTCCTGATTCCGGCGCCGTGAACGGTTCGAAAAACGGTCTCCGTATGCAGAAGTTATTCAAGTTTGAAGATTTCTCAATTTCCATAAAAAATTGCCAAATTTGACTTTGGAAAATTTTATTAAAAAAAGAATATTCCACAGAATATTCTGGGAATATTCCGTGGAATATTTCGCAGAATATTCTAGGGAATATTCCATTTGCAGCCAATGGAAGGGCGCCACGTGGCTAGCCCGGAGGCCGCCACATGGCCCCAAGGTCGAAGTTGAATGGCGTATTAAAATTTTATGGGTCGAGGCCGGATTCGAACCCGCGACCTGGCAGTCATTAACACAACGGTTTTACCAATACACCAGAGCCGTGTGACTTGTTATATGTGCAGCAGAAACATGTATTTGAATGGTTAAATGGTGTTGGGCGGGCCCGAAAGGGGGCCAGCCCCTAAGGGCCAGCCCCCTTCCCATGTAAACAACGGCGGGAACCACAACCTAAAACCATCGGCGCGCAAATAGAATTCGGCGGTTTCAACGTGGGTTACGTGTTATGTTATGGTGTGGTTTATTAATAAAACGTTGTGTTTTAAATACAAACGGTTGTATAACCGCCCGCACATGTGAACGCATGTTGCGATGACCATAAAACTTTAATTGCCAACGTTTTAACCGCCCGGATAACTTGGCAACTCCGCCCCTTTTTGGCGCCCTTTGCTAATTTGGCGCCCTTATCCACAGTCTTTCCACATTTAGTGGAGATTTTTTAGCCCAAACTGGCAGTTCAGTAAATGTGGCATAACTTCTGCTAGGAGAGGCCTTTGAAGACGAATTTTTTTTTGATTTTGGGTGGAGAGATCATTCTGGAGCTGTTGGAGGTGTCTACAGAGCCATCAGGGCATTCTATCTGCGAATTTTACAGCGCTTTTGACAGTGGAGCCATCAGAGCTAAAGGGAAAGAGTGCTGCATTGGGCTACCTTCCTCCAATGGAGGTGAATTTGTAGTCGTTTTATACTGATTTGGATCTTCTGAGTCTGTTTTAGCAGTCTATTTTTCCTTTAGAGGAGTTTATACAGATGTAATCTCATTTGAAGCCTTTAATTAAAAGAGGATTGAGCCTAATTAGAGGCTTTTGGACCAGCGGAGGTAGCCCAAGAGAGGGGTGAACCGCTTGAACAAATATCTGTTGTTCATCTGTGTATTTTGACTGTTTATTTCCAGATTCTGATAGTTTAAACGGTAAAATTTCATAAGCATGCTTTCCAAAAACAAGTTTATACAGGAATCAAAACTTGTTGTTTTAACATCAAACCTCTACACACCAATTGCAGAACATATGCTCTTGCTTATTCACACTCAAAACAGATCAATGAACACTTTGAATTTAAAAAACAAAATACTTTCATTGATCTTGATATTTGTGTTTACATATTATTTCCTTAGGCAGAGTCTGTAGAGGGCCAGGTAGCCTCTGGAACTCATCCTCTCTTTAGAGGTGACATGTCCAGTGAATGCCCCTACAATCCATCTCTGTATAGGAAATAGTTTATTCTCACATTTTCAAGAGGTTACTTGGAGTGTATAGCTCAAATTAAAATTATGAGTATTTGCACTCATTTTCTTAAATGAAAATGGATACCTTGCACCCTTAAACAAGTACATTCCATTTTCAGATCACTAAGGGTATGCTAATTTTGATCTTGGAAATTTCACCCTTAAGGCTTAAAGGGACTAATGGTTTTGACATATTTACATTTGTTTTGTCAATCATAGCCTTTTCAGCAATTCTGACTTGCTACGTCTTATTTGGACTGTTATTTAGGAAATATTTTTCAGGGCCACTAGTAGAAGTACTAGGGTAGCTTGGGTCAACACTTTGCTTATTGGTTTTGTCTTTGTTTGAGTCAGTTTTCATAGTCAAAGTGTTATTACTATTTTCTGTTTTCATAGGGGTGTTTTATGAAGTTTTCCTAACAGCAGCATCTATTTGGTCTTTCTTGGATGAATCTAGGTACTTTTTTCCCCTAAGATCATATTGTTTATGCACCTCCATTATTGCATTTTCAAATCCCAATTGGTAATCTCCAGAATCCTCATAGTTTGTGTCAGTGTGTTCTAAGGAGAGAATCCTTGTTCTTCTTCAGTGAGGAAAACATCACCCTCACTGTCAGATCCTATCAGATTTACACGATTTTCTTCCAACCTCTCAGTATCCCTTTCTTCTTCCTGATCTACATAGTTTTGTTGAAAGGGAGGCCTAATTTGTTGGTCATTATCTCTTTGTCTATCTTAAATAGGATATCTTCTGAAATTAGGATTTCTATTTCTTTTTTGGGGTGTTAGCTCCCCGTAATTTGCTAGATTGATTGAGATACAAATGGACAGGGGTAACATCAAACCAAGCTTTGGAATCCAAGGACCTAGCCTTCCTATATTCGGAGAGGTATCTCTCTAGTAGGTGCAAAGATGTGAACTTGTTTGCTGATGAGGGTTGATTTTAGGCTAGATGTTAAGTGCAGGGTATTTTGATTGTTTTTGGTTGGGTATGATGCTCAAATGGATTTAGATAGAAAACATGGAAGATTGTTTAAGTCATTGGGAAATGGAGTCTAACAAGGTCATGATGAGTTCATCAATGGTTTCAAGAGCATTTGCAGGACAATTTTAACTTGGTTGGTAGGTCTTTGAGGTTTTGGTGGATGATGAGATGAACATTAAACATGAGAATAAAAGCTAGTGAAGGGCAGAACTGAGTCGTTAATAAATTTTTAGACTAAGGGAGTTATAAAATCATAAGCATGGAAAGAGAATCAAAGGCATAAGTGAAATTTAATCCATTCGATTTCAGACTGAAAATAGATGATTATCCAAGGCAAACATTCAAATGAAACTATAGAAAGGCAAGAAACTTATTTAACTTTCATAGATTTCATTATCAAGAGCAGAAAAACATTTAAGATGCACAAGTAGTTATAACCATAGAAGAAGAGAGAACTCTGAACATCTAAAGTTACAATTGTGAAGGTTCTTTAAAACAAATTTAGCTAAGTAAAGGCAAAGAACATGGTTAAGACAGACTTCTTTGACAAACTATAGGCAAAGCTGCTTCAAAAGATGATTCCAAGAACAGAGTATTTCAATGGTAACAATATGCAGGGCTAGCCATAAATCATAATTGATACTAACTGATCTAAATCATTCAATAAATGTACAAGCCAAGAAACTTCTTAGAGAGCAAGAGATGAATTCCCTAACATATCTCAGCAGAAGAAAACATTAACGCAGTGGAGGACAAACAGAAGTAAGGTGCCATCAGGAAACATTTCTTAATCTAAATTTTTTGTCCTACTGCAACATAGCAAGATGGAAAACATAATGGAAAACTATAAAACATAAACATAATAAACACTTCACCATCAACCAAGCTTATGCATCCTATAAACAGTCTCTCTCCATCAACAAGCAAACTAGGGCATGCATGAGCTCCAAGACATCAAATTTCCATAAAAAAACTCCAAGAGACTATTTATTTGCTTCAACATAAGTCATCAAAATCCAACTAATACATACGAGCCTCATCCTCTATTTATGGAGAAAATGAGGAGGTGGAAACCCTAAGAGGCTTCCAGAAACCCTAATTTAGCCATAAATGTCATAAATGTGCTTAATGACCATGCAAGGCCCAAGACACATAAGAGATAAGATAATAAATGAAAAACATCAAAACATAACTCCCAAATCAAATCAGGAGTGATTTGCCCAAAAAAAACATTAAAAAACCAATTTGTCATTAATTAGCCTCTTTTGTTGACTTTTTGGCAAAAGGTTGTCTCTGTGCGTAGCGCCATTTTAGCATAAAATGGGGTATGTTATAGCTGCGTTTTGGACCCCTTCCTGACATCGTATTTGGCCCCGTGATGGCTCGTTGGAAATATTGAAGAGTATGCTTGCCAGAAATACTTGATTTTGCTGAATGGATTCCATTTACCTGATCAAAAATCCAATCTCCCATGACTGCTCTATGCGCAGTGCCAGGCCTAAAAAGGAGGTAGAAAGGTCATTTTTGAGGTGTTTTTTGACCTTCTGAGGGGGGGAAAATGCTCCAATTGACCTGATATTTTATGGGTAGACTGTTGGTGACATGAAAAACCAAAAAATGTAAAATTTAGCAGTTGAGGATGCCCCAAAAAAAAGCGTAGTGCCTACGGTGCTGCACTCCTAGGGGCCAAAATTTGGAAAAAACAAAAAGTTTCCGGATTTTCTTCAAAATTGGTGTGTAGACCCCTCAAGGGGTTTTAGACACCTATTGAGAAGCATCATCCAATATCTCGAGGCTGTCATGAACTTTGGGCCTTTTTATCTCTTCTAACTCTCTGAGGGCTTGCTTCAATTTGGCATTAGCAAGCATGCTCTCCCTTGCATAGTGTTTGACCATTTTCTTCTACAAGGCAAGGCCCCTCCTCACCTCTTTGAAATTCTTGTGTTCTTGCTTGTAGTAGTAAATAATTCTTTGTGCCCCTTCAAAATATTTTTCCCATTCTTGAAGTTGGGCATCTTTCTCTAAGAGGAGCAACATAGTACTCATCTCTTGGTCCTCATTATCACTTTCTAGATCAACAAAGGTAGGCCCTTGAGAAGCCTTTTCGATCCTTTTTCTCCTCTTGACTGGTGTCTTTTGCCTTTTAGAGGCAGAAAACACATCTCTTTTCCCTCTGTGATAAAAGCATGAGAGAGGGGAAATAATGGGAGTCTCAAAGGAAATGTTGTCATCATTTTGTCCTTCAACCTGCTCTATATTTTCTGCACTTGCCTCACTCTGAATTTCTTTGTCATTCTTGGACTGATTTTTTTCAAGACAGTCATGACTGCTGTCATGACTTTCATGACTCTTTCCTTGACTTCCTGATGTGCTTTGATGGCTATCCTCCTCATCATCTTTCTCTTCCTCTTTATCTTGATGCTCTTCCTCCTCATCATGTTGTTGTGCCTCTTCATTTTTGTGGCTGCCTTCACTAACTTCATCATTGCCATCACTACTTTCTTCATAGCTACTTCCCTCCTCTTCATCATTTTCTTCATTTTCATCATCTTCCTCTTCTTGGCCATTGCTTCTTTCTTCTTGGCCACCTTCCTCTCCTTCATTTTCTTCTTCATCTACATCATCTTCTTCTTCAATGCTTTCCTCGTGATCATCACTGCTTTCTTCATGATCATGGCCGCTTTCTTTAGGGCCACTACTACTTTCTTTATCGCTACTTCCCTCCTCTTCATCATTTTCTTCATTTTCATCATATTATTCTTTACTGCTCTCTCCTTGTCCATCATTATCTGTCTCATCTTCCTCCTGACTGTTGCCTCCTATTTGTTCTTCACTAGGGCTACTGTCAGCCCCTTCACTTGGAAATTTAGGGGAGGAGGTAAGAGGTGAAATTATTTGTGGAGAAGGCAAATGGGGAGATGATGGATGTGTGGAGGTATATGGTTTTGAAGTGGAAGTCAAGTTTTTCTGGATGAAGGCCCGGGGGTCTGCAAACACATCATGTGAGATAAAGGTCTCCCAAGATATTCCTTGCTGCTCTAGCTAGTATAGGACAATCATCTTGATCAGGGAGTGGTGAAATAGGCTTGGCATTTGGTGGTCATAACTTTTCCTCTTGACATCTGAGGCCATTTTATCAATACTCCGGAAAATGTAATAAGGTAGGTTCATCATCTTAACTTTGGTGAAATGCATCAGCAACCTGATATGATATGAGTAGATCCGGGAGTATCTTCCCTCACATGTGAAAAAACTGATAATCTACCTCATTAATGCAGCATACCTCTCTAGAAAATGAGAAAAAGTGAAAATAGCCTTACAATTTTGCTGATAGGTAGGTTTCAAATAAGACCCATAATAACCCAAATCCAACTTCTTCTGTTTGAACCAAAACTCACCAATGTCTGGTATACCTGTTGCCTTAGAAATGATTTCAGATGAAATCTCAAATTGGACCCCTGCTAGATTAATTTGGTGGTTTTGTAGGCTACAGGAAAATAATCTAGTCATTTCTGAATGATTGTTGACTCGCTTGACCTTCTCACAAAATTTGTAGCACCCTACATCCTGGAAGCATGAAAGCAGCATAGGAGAGGAAGTGATTGGAGTGGTGTCTAGGGGCTCAAATATTTTAGCTTTTCCTCCATGATATTTTGGCTTGGTGGGAGTGTGACTCTCATCACTACTGGTGTGACTGTCTCTCTCTGACATGATGGCTGGTCCAAAACAGCAGTAGAAACCGTGGGCTTTTCTTGAGGGTTTTTTGGAGTAAAACAAGTGGTGTAGGTCAATTCTTTGTAAAAAGGGAAAGCTAAGGTGAAGACAGTTTTTTCAAACCTTCTACTTGGTGGTGGAGGTCAGCCTTATAGTTACTCAGTCCTCTCTTTGTACTCAAAACAAAATTTTCTTACAAACCCTAGCTCAAAGACATAAAAATTGATTTTTGTATAGTCTAGGGTTTGGTCAAATTTTGACTATGGATGACCTCTTTGATTTTAGGCAAAAAAATGCTTGGGAGGAGGAAAAGGGTTTCACCAACCTTATATTTAGCTTGCAGAAGTCTAGAGGCTGAAAATTTGATTTTTGAAGGTCTTTGGAAAAATCTGGAGAATGCTGCCAGGAGCGCAGCGCCGGTGCGCAGTGCCTGTGCACAGCGCCAGGCCGGTCGGGCTGTCGGAGCGCAGCACCGGGCGGAATGGGCGGTCTCCCGGGAACCCGTTGCATTTTTTGGGCCTAATCATAGCACCAACCCAGGCGCGTAGCATAGTGTGATTTTACACTGCCTGGCTCACCTCTGTGCGTAGCACCGAAGGCCAGGGTCGTAGCACCAGCCTCTACGCGTAGCACCCGATTTTTTCATAGTTTGGTCTGAAAAAAAAAAAAATTTATTCTAAATGGCTTCTTCTTTTCAGAAAATGGAAAATAATGCATGGGGAAGGTTCAAGTGGCCTTTTATACTTGATTTGAAAAGTAGATTTAAAAATACCAAACCCACTTTTGTAAAGTTGATGTCTCCCATATTTCAGTGTGCTTTTGACTAATATTTGTTGTGAACACACTTTGACACTTTTTGGAAAAAAAATTTATTTATGCCTTTGTAAATATTTTTGTAGAACAGTATTTTTGGCATGGAGGCCCTTTGTTGGGAGTCTATCGCTGAGATGCATAATCGAGGTTACACTTTTCCTTTTTAGGCCTGTTTAACAATAATTTATGCCCAACTTTTTACTTCAAAAAAATATGTTTTTCTACACTTTGGTAAAATGATCTTCTTTAAACTGATACTCTTTGTCTTTCTTCTCTTAGCACAGGTGAAGAAATGTTATTTTGGAAAAACCCTAAGGAGGAGGCTTCTGTCCTTGAATTTTTTGAGATGGTTCTTTGCTTGTCACCAATGTTTTGTTAGTCCACCAAAACAACCCTTGATACTATTTTACCTATAGGTTTATTGTTTTTGTCTTGTTTTTGTCTGCCTCTTGGTGATAATCACATCCTATTACCTTGCCTCTTCTTATTTCTGGTGGCCATCTTGTCTAAAAAAAATGTGAACAAGGGCAGTTCTCCCTTGCAATGTTTTGTGCTCTAAGCCAAGGAGGCTTTTCGTGAATGACATTGGGTAAAAATGGTTGATTTTATTCCCCTTTGAATGCAACCTCTTCATGCAGGAAGGCATAACTTGTTGGGCACCAAATCCATCCTATGATTCAGTGAGACCTTAGGTGACCTAATGGGGACCTTTGGACTTGGATTTTGGACAGAGATTTAGACTTAGGGATCACCAAGTATAAGATAGGATCTGTGATAAGCTTAGTGTGTTTTGAAGACCTATGATTTAGCATACTTGACTATCCAAAGGGTCTATAGAGACAATTAGCATCTAAGAATATTATGGAAGGGAAAGCAAGGCTATTTGATTGGTAGGTTTGAATAGTAGTAGGGAATCCTGTAAGTAAACAAAACAGAGGATTTGGGCCAAAAGGCAAGACATGGTGAAAAAATGGGTGACAGTTGGGGTTTAAAATAAATGGCCTGAGCCCATGATGGGTCTTCCAGGAGTGGTAGGCTATTCATGACTAGATAGGAAGATGAAATAGTGAAGTTTTATCTCAGGGTAATGAAGGCAGTGAGATTTCTAGAACTCACAATGTTCTATAAACCTTTTTTCTAGAAATCTTGGGGTAATCATTTAATCATCACCAAAAAATTTATTGATGACTAACATGGGGATTGATTTGGTTTTCTCTAGGAGGCACTCTATCATTTAATTTTATTTTCTCAAGCATTATTTCCATTACCCTCACTAAGTTGTCAATTTTTTCATCAGATGATGAGGTTGATGCCATTATTTCATCTTTATATGTGACTCTTTTTTCTGATTACAATCTAGCTCTTTTCTCAATCAGATTTGCCTCTACACTTATGGTTCCCCTCTGCATATCTTCTAAATTTAAGGGGTATCTTTCTCTTAGCTAGTAGGCCATGTTTGGTTTTAGTGTCAGTCTTGTCATACTACCATCAGTGATCAAATCTGCTCTTTTCATTTGCATATTAAGTGTCTGATACTATTACTTATTATCACTCCATTAGGTCATGGATTCACTAATGGTAGTGGTCACTTCATCATTTTCCCTCATGAAAATACTTGTTGTTTCTCCTCTCTATGGTCTCCATTCATGATTCATTTTCACTCTGCAGTTCATTTTATAGGTCATAGGGTTGGTCTCATTAGGTTGTAGGGTTCCACCATGGTCAAATTAATGAGGAAGGTGTCAATAAAATCAACAAGGACATGTGGATACCTAATAAACTCAAAAGCATGGTATCTGGAAAAATCAAAGAAGTTGTTCGTTCAGCTAGATGTAATTTTCACCTCAAAACATGTTTTGAGGTGAAAACAGGGTACTTTGTTTTTATTATCATTTTTTATGTAATTTTATGTGTCCATATGTAATAAGTTGAGCTTCGGAAACTGCTATTAGTCCTTTGCATCCCATCACCAAAGGTCAAAGGGGCTTTTCTCTGCCTGGTTTTCAAAGGTGTTCTCCACATACTTTTCACTGAAAATCATATTCCAAGTATGTTCATTAGAAGGAGCTCGAAAAGAGCTTTCCAACGATATATCACACTCCCAAAATCACTTTCTGGATTACAAAATATGCCTAAGTGAATAAAAGGCCCCAAAAGCATAACTCTACCCCTTTTTCATTTGGCCCTTTAACTTTACATTCTTTCATTTTTATATGATTTTTTGCCTTTATCGCAAAAGTCCCTTTTTCTTTTTGAAATTTCCGCATCCTACAAAGCCCCGATGTGATGGCCCATCACCGATGCATTGTGATCACACCATCGCATCGCAAACATCCCATTCTTCAGCACTTAACTCCGCCTCATCGTTTCCGCCAATGCGATAGCCTCTCATCGCATCCCGTGATCGGAAATTCCCGCAGTGTTTAACTCCAAACTCGCCATCTCCTTCCTGCCGATGCGATATCGTTGCAGCATCGCATCGCACGATTGCTACCCGCCAACATTTAACCTCACACTCCTGACTTCCGTTGATGCGATATCCCTCCAGTATTTTAACTCTCGCTCGCTCCATTTCCCCGATATGACCATTCTGTCATCACACATCACATATCGCGATTTCCTCCGCCCAATAAATCGGCTCCTCTTCCGATTTTTGATTGCGATATTCTCGGTCCCACCAAATCTTTTCGCTCCTTTCCAAAGAAAAAGGACTTTTCCCCATGTAAAAGTGCAAAATTCATTTTCATTGGTTTTAAAAGGATTTCTTCGGCAATCCTCCATTACTATCGCATCGGCCTTTTTCTCATCGCATCACTTCAAATCGCTCCATCGCCATCACATATCGTGATTTCTTCTGCCAAGGTAGTCCCACCCCTTTTGCTTCCAATTTACAATTGCGATTCCTGGGCCCACAACTTCCCTTTCGCTCTTTTCAATGAAAAAGGGGTTTTTCTCCATTAAAGAGGAAAAATTTAATTTTATTGGTTTTAAAAGGGTTTTCTTCGGCCAAAGAGTTAAAAGTGGCAGACATTCTGTAAAGGCCATGAGCTAATGGTAAAGCAGAGATTATTACAGCGTCCACCATGAAAAAGTAGCAAATGAGAAATAAGGGAGAAGATCGGTTCCAAAGTTGATTTTCTTTCCATTTTTTGGAGTAAATCTAACAGAAAATCTTCCAAATAGTCAAATATATTGTTTCCTCTCTTTCAGAGGCATACTGTTGGGTTTTTTCTATCTTTAGATTTTGGTTTCGGGGCAGGTGAAATAGCTCCTCCTTCTGCGGATTCTCCCCCTGAAAGCTTGTCTATTTAATGTAATTTTTGAGTCATTTGTAAAGGTGGAAAAAGTTGGAAATCACTGGGACGCTCTGAGCTTCATAGTACATATTTGTAACCAGTTTGGCAGGGAATTAATAAAGACTTGTAGCAATTTTTTATGGGATCCATGTGGTATGAATTTTAGCATAGTCTCTTCTTTTGTGATCATTTGTTAAATGTTATGTATGCCATTCATTCATTCCATTATTTTTGTTGAATGTTTTCAAATTAGAAAGGTATAATCCATTGTTACAGTGCTAGCCTTGGGAAAATCACTAAATATTTTATGTTTTCTGCTGTTTAAGAAGGATCCATCTCACATGCCCTCCTCAGCTCCTCACCAGTCTTAAACACTTCACAATCATTTAAAAAAAGTTGTTAAAATCCCTCCCTACCTTTCCCCATAGAATACTCTATATTTCTGATTTAATTCCCCAGATTTAAATTTCCCAGCTCCATCTGATCCAACAAAAATCAGAAAATATATAAATAAATAAAAAACATTTCAAGCTACTACACCTAGCCTAAAATCATTTTTGCAGTCATACTTCATCGAAATTCTTTACAGAAAGAGCCCTCTCCCTACCTTGTAGGGCTAGCTACAAGGTTAAGCATGGTTTGTAGTTACCCTGGTTTGCCTTCCTTCAGTCTGAGGTCAAATTAGGTGATAACATAAGTAATAAGATCTTTCCTAACAGCTAATGTGTCACTTTTTTTCGATGATATGTGCCTCCATAAAGAAGATGAAGCATTTTTAAATATATGCATGGGAACTAATAAGTGGGTAATATTAATATGCTCCCAATATGGGAGGTTATAAAAGATAGATTTCTTTTTCATCCTAATTGGAAATTTCTCAACATATGTGTCAAAGAATTCTGGATCATCGAACATAGGCTCCCCATTTGAATCGAACATTTCTATGAACTCCTTCTCCTTCTCTCTCTCATATGCTCTAAGACATTCAGTTGGTGTCGCTATTGGAGGCCTTTGGGTTCTCTCTCACTTACCATTGAAAGTGGATGCTACTCTTCTGTAAGGGTTTTCTTCTAGGAGGAATACCCTGGAGAAATCATACACTGGTTTTCGTAGGTCCTTGGACCATCTATATTTTTGAGAAGGTCCACAACATTTACATCCAAAATACCATTTTGTTACAAGACCTGCGAGATTATTGTATACAATTAATATGCATGGAAAATTAAATAATATCATAAAGATCAAAACAATTACAACAAATTGAATAACTAATATGTGAAATAATATTGTTACGTATATAAACAAATCAATAAATTAAACTTTTTAATTTACCAGGGAAAACTCCTAAGCCTAGATAATCATGTTTCGTGTAAGAAAATATGCCATACAATGTAAAACTCCTCTTTTCTGCGATGGGTCTTGATACATCGTATACATTTATCCCATCTCATAATTCCTTCAATTCATCTACCAATGGTTGTAAGTAGACATCCATGTTCTTCACTTGCCTTATACCAGGGACTATGAGAGCCAACATAAGATGTTCATTCTTCATGGACAACCATGGGGGGATATTGTTATTGATCACTACTACAGGCAAAAAAAAATAGTTGTTGTTCTGGAGGGAATATGGGTTGACGCCATCCATGGCTATGCTGAGTCATAGACTTTGTACTTCATCCTTGAATTTTTTGGGCCATGTATCCTCTATATGCTTCATGGCTATTGAATCAGTTAGGATTCGCATAACTCCCAACTCACTTATATTTGAGGCATGCCATCCCTGCAACATAGCTAATTCTTTGCAACAAAATAGCCTTTGAATCCTTGGGATTATAGGCATGTGCCTCAATATCTTAAAAGGAGGACCAGTACATGATTTACACTTATTTTTTTATTTATCATACTTGTCATGCCCACATTTCAGACATATCTCTGTGTCTGCATATTCTCCTCTATATATAATAAAATCATTTGGACATGCATGATATGATATGTACTCAACACCCAACATTTTCAACAATTTCTTTGCCTCTTCACAGCTACCGAGCAAGACGTTATCACTCATATGTAATATTCCCAAATGGGGAAGTTGTAATATATGAACACAATAATGGAAAGAACAGTGAATAAATCAACATACAATGATATGAGACAAATGTACAGCCATATTATTAAACATATTAGCAGATAATAGGCACCAAATCTTGAGGATCAAGTCACTCAAGCAATACAAAACAAGCCTCCACAAAGAAAATATGTCAATACATGTAAAAACACTGCCATACAAGAGCCATGAGCCATGACAACGCAATTTTAGGGCATAAAATGCTGCATAAATATATATCAATGTATATCTACTATGATATATCTCAAATAATTCTATGAGTGAAGATCTTGCCTCCTAGACACCTTTCCAAGAGAACCCGGGAAGGGTTTCTGGAAATACACCCAAATACAAATGGTGATCTACAGCCCTAGGGCTAAAGAATCAATGAAACTGAAGCCCCTAAAATAGAAGGATGAAATAATATGGATCTGATGTAGATCTCTTCCAAAGGTGTCCTCCAATGAAAGGATTAACCCTTCATATAACAGAAAACACTTTAAAAGAGCCAATAGATCCTCCTCTGAAACTTCCTTCCAAAATAACGCAAATCCCAGATGAAACTACGTTGTAAATGATGGGGAATAGATTGGTCTGATGCCAAATATCTAAAATATTCTTATGAACCCTCCTTGTTGATCTCCCAAGAGAAGGAATCCTTCCTCCTATGAAAAACTAGCTCAGAAAGTGGGTTTCTCAACCCTCCACTGCAACACCCTACAACACAACACAAATCTTAACAGAAACTGCGCTGTAGCTGAAGACTGAAGCTTGGCTAGAATGTCAAAATGTGGAAATGATAGTGCAAGAATCCTCCAAGAACTTCTGAATGGAAGAGGTGGGATTCCCGATCAGGAACACCCAGTGCTAAACAGCACAACAATCTCAACTAAACAACTGAAGAATGAAAATAATCATGCAGACCACAAAATCAATAATCCATAACATAACATCCTATGGCTGCCATCCCCTTCCTTATAAAAAATGTGAAACTTCTCACCTTGGGTCCCACTCATTAGGGTTTCCACCATCATGAAATCAATCTCCCTCAAAAACTACGTTGTCCCACCATTAATGCCACTCCTCCATAATAGTGTTGTTTGATTTGGTCAAAGTTGACCTACTCAACATGCACCAGCCCCTTTTCACACCTAAGGATCTTCAATATAGCTTTTATATGGCCTCCATTCACACTAGGAGTGTCTTTTATTCCTACTAAGGAGATTTATGGATCTCCATACCCTCTTATTCCTCTATCTAAGAACAAAAATCAAATTTTAATATTCCAATTAGTTGTATGCTAATTTAGGAATATTACAGTCCTCCCCTCCCAAATGTTTCTTATCCTCAAGAAACTACAAGGATATAACTGAAGAGCCTCTCCTCTTCCTCCTATAGCATCCTCATATGATAAGTTCCCCCAAATAACAAGATGCTCTCTCATCAATATGTCCTCAAGCTACTCCTCCCAAGTGTATAAGTATGCCTTTGGTGAAAATCCCAAATGGATCTCATCCTGAAAAAGTGGGACATTCATGGAAGCAACTATATGTGGTTTAGAGGCCTTCTTGAGGCATGCAATCTGAAATATATTCGGAACCATCATTCCCATGTGAAGATCCAAGCCCCAAGCTATCTCCCACACAAAATGAGTCACCCTCCAAAATGATAACTCGTGAAAAATTTCTTCCACCTTAGGTTCCTGCAATGTAGGTGGGCTGCATAACTGAACATGGTAGACAAAATTGCCTACCCCACATTGTCTCTCTCTACACTTATGGAAAGTGTACAACTACTACTGAATATGGGTTGTAATAATGTTGTCTTCATGAAGCAAACAGGCAATAGGATCCTTAAAGTCCCACTCTTTGATTCTTGCCCCGACCATCCCATAAAAAATGAATATGACATTATTATCATAAGGAATCCAAATGAGAGAGGTACTAAAGGTTTTACATAGTTCTGGAAGGTACCAATAGTCTCCCAAGTAGTCATAGTGCAGTTTTACCAACTACAGTTTCAGAGTATGATGTGGCAAGTTGTTTTCAAAAAATTTGCTAGTTGTGCATGTCATCTCATCTACTAGTAAATAGTAAATGGTATTATATTTAAAATGAGCATAAAGGAAATAGTACAACACTTTCCCAAAGCCATACAAGAAATTTCTATCTCCATCATAGATGTTGGTCCAAAAATGACCATGGAGCTCAAATAGGGGCTTGCCCTCTTGTGGAGCAATGCACTATATAGAGATGGTAAGAGAATGCAAATTCTGTGTTAGATAATCAATAAATGAAAAAACATATTTCTTACCATGTACTGAGAGTAAACTGATAAAAAGGTCCAAGAATGAGCCCTCCATAGTAGTATGACATATCTCCATGAAAAGGAATGAACCATGTGTTGCATGCAAAGCATTATCCTTATACTTGGAGATCTAAGTCAAGAAGATCATATAGATGTCTCCATCACTCTCATCTCCTACTTGTTCATCAAGTGCATCATATGTAAAGTGATCCTGGGAACACTCCATCAACAAACCCAAGCTCCCAAGTGACAGTGTTGTTGGCCTTTGTAATAAGGCTCCTATCATCTTATAGCTCCATTATTTGACATGCCAAATGTCAAAGTCATCTATCATAATGCTGCTATATATGGGAGATTCCTTCCAAAGTGGAAGTACCTCCTGATCCTCCAAGGCTAAGGAGTAGCCCCTTTGCACCATGATGGTGACATTACCTACTCCTGCAACATCATGCAAAGTATGGGAGAAAAACAGCCCATACTCCCCCAAGAAATTCCAAAGAAACAACAACTCTTGTTGCCTCCCATCACCCTCACCATATAAACTATGGAGTAACAATATGATGGTTGATATGAAAGATATCACATCACCCCAATACACCTAAACTCCTTTCTGCCATATGATGCAAGTGCCATGCCAAGTTCCATCCACCAACACAACCTTTGAAGAAGGATATGTCACATGATGACCAAACTCTTTCAAGAGTAGCCAACGCAACCTTGCCTCATGTTGCCCTGTGTCATAAATCTGCAAGTGGCTTTCCAACCTCTTTCTTATCAACATCACCCATCCAACCAATGGTGAGTGTCTATCATGATGTCCAATATTGGCATCCCTCTAGTGAAGAATACCATCCTCCCAAATCAGATTTCTATCTTTTCACTTCATGGGATGTTGAAATAAAATCTCTTGGAGATCTCCAAAGGAATACCACTCATCAATGACCAATTTGACCCCGTAAGGATCCAAATAAGATTTAGGAAAAAACTTCTCATCAAGATGTGAAGTTCTCATCAAGAAGTATTCATCATAATAATGGAATATGTCATCCATCATAAGATGTCCTCCATCAATCATCTGTCTATCCTCTTTTATACATGTAAAAAAGTCATTGAAATACTCAAATTATGGTTGGACCACCAACTCATCATTGTTGCTCAATGACAGCTCTGTTGATCTCCATGATGGTGCATTTGTTGTCTTAAAATCATGCTTAATGTTGAACACATAGTTTTGCATTGCATTGTTTAGGACAATACTCATCCTATCCTCCAACAATCTACACTCCAAACCCAAGAGTTGTGTGCATCTCAACAATGAATAATCAAGATGCATGTATATCTTCTCCTTGAACAAATCAAGGATCCTCAGCGCAGTAATAGTTTGTTGCTCCAAATCAACAATGTAATTTGACCCTAGGTCATGCAATGGCATATTCCCACCATCCTCCATATGATGTGATGAAATAACAGAAAATGGAAACATGTGCATACCTTGGTAAAGCTTGGGAAAATATTGTACTACTACAAGGGTTCCTTCCTCCGGTGTGATGGCTTCCCCAACTACTGATGATGATGGATGATCTTCTATGGCTACATCAGCGTTGGTACAAGTCTCCTCCTCCTCATGCATCTCCAGAATAGTGCATGGGACTCTAATTTTCAAGAGATCAAGACCACTTTGCAAAGGTGCAAGTGTTATTTCTCCTGATACAAGTGCTCCCACGGCAAGTGGTGGTGAAGGTCTCTTCTCCTCTGATTTCTTCTTGTCAAACTTCTTGATCAATATTTGAGTAAAATCTGCATATGCAGTCACTTGTGCATGAATCAAATGGTTGAACCACCAAATGTTTGATTCACCCTCAAGGTGCGGCACTGCAATCTCAACAACTTCTCTTTCTACCACTGGATGTAGTAGGAAGAATGCATCCAAATTAATTCCCCAATATCTTGATGTGCATGTAGATGACCCATCAAATGTAGATAATAGAAATCTATTGCTGTAAGGTATTCTTTCTTCTTAGAGTTGAATGAACAGTGGGAGAGTTAGATTCTCCTTGAAAGCCTTTGTTTGAGATTTGTATTCTGCAAGATACTCACTTAGAATTGTTGAACCCTTAGTTAAATTGAGAGGGGGGGGTGAATCAGTTTAACACAGTCATGGAATTTCAAAACTTTTCTTTTAAACTAATTTACACTTTTTATACTCTTCACTTCATCAGTTTGAGATCAGCTTAATATACAATGGAACAGAAATCATAATAAATGAGCAGAAGGTATTAAGCAGAATAAATACTGAGTATCAACACACAATCATCATGCATATAGACAACAGGTATACGTGGAAATGCATAAAGGGAGAAAACCACATCTTATTATTTTTGTGATGCAAAGGCAAGCTCCAACTCCCTCTCACCACTGATTTTCTGTAGGCTCCAACCTACAGGAGGCTCCTACCTTAATTCTGCAAGCTACAACTTGCAAGGAAGCTCCAACTCCCAGCAATTTTCTGCAGGCACCAACCTACAGGAGGCTCCTACCTCAGTCAGCTACAACTGACATCTATCAAGCTAAAACTTGAGAGGGAAGCTGCAACTTCCTCACTCTTTCAAAAGAAAGCACTTGCTGATTTACCTGGATATCATCTCTGTTCTATTCCATCTTCACTGTTGTGCACCTGCCTTCATCTCTGCCTTATATCTATTCTGAGTCTTCATAGCATCTCTATCTTCTCCTGCTTTTTCTTACACTCTGTGCCTCATTTCTCTATTCTCTAACCTCTATATGCATATCAATTTGATATCATTTATAGAGTTCACCTCATGACTGTTTGCATTCCACAGAGAATTCGAAGTGAACAGTCATGACTCTTTGACTTCTGCCTTTGCATTTCTTTATCCAGCATATTCAAAAAAATATTACAATATGTATACATTTCAAAATTACAGTGGGATATTTCTTTTCCTCTGGAGACTTGCCTTTGCATCACAAACAATATAAAAACAATAATACATTTACATTTTCAGTTACAATACGGATTTCAAATCAAACCATTTAGTTTTTTCTGGATCACTGTGTGTTTATCTTTTCTATTACTGTCCTTGTCTTTTTAAGTTTCTGAACACTCTCCTATTTTCTTTGCATGTAAAGTGCATTTCCCAAATTCTGTTCCAAATCTGGCAGCTTTATCAGAATTCACAATATTTTCATTACAGAAGTTCTTCATATGGTTCAAAACCATTCAACGCATGTACACTGCTTCTTCTATGAAAAACCAAATAACTCTTGGCATATCATAATAAACCCTTTTATTTTTAACATAGTACACACCCTTTCGAGCCCACGTGCCGAACTCTATCTATTTCCTGATGCGATGAGCCTCCTCTGAAGATTTCTGATTGCGATTACACCCTTTGCGATTGTTCCGATGTGATTAATCGCAATCGCAAACTTCAATGGCATGTTTCGTTACTCTGTCTTCACGCCGACGCGATGGCCCCACGATGCATATATATATATATATATATATATAATGGTTCATATATACTTACTGTCTTACCTTTTGTTCGTTCTTCAGCTTTGGTCTAAAATCTCTGTGTAAACATACATTAAACATTTTCCTTTACATGGGGGCCCACACTACAAATACACTCCGCCTCATTTAACTTTCCAATCGCAATCGCAACATTCTGAGATGCTCTTGTGCCTTTGGTCATCAGATTTCCACCGATACAATTAGCGAAGGTCCCACCAGGAAATATTTCGGCATTTCAATGTTCTACGTTATAATTCTCTTTTACCCGTTGAAATACTTTAACAAAGGAAATCCTTACATTTTCAGGTTTTTAGTCCAATAGACCCCACTCTAACTTACTTTATGATCCAACGGTTGTTATCTGCCAGGATCCAATGGTTGCGATTGGATCGCATCATCGCAATTGCAACATCCAACAACACGTTCCCTTACTCTTCCGCTACGCCGATGCGATAATTCACTGTAGATCCAACGACTGTCATTAATTGGGAACGGACGGTTGCAATTAAATCGCTCAATCACAATCGCAACTTTCAACCTGTCATTCCTTTGTTCTTTCATTCTGCCGATGTGATGAGATCTCCACCATTGATCTTCTATCTCTGATACGATCTCCATCATCAATCTTCAACCCTTCCTCTTTAGTCCTTAACATTAAGACTCCGCCTTTTGTGTGATGCAACCACCGTTAGATTTTCATGATCTTGATCCAATGGATATCATGCAATATCACGCAATTTAATTGCACAGGTTTTAATCTTCAAAAATTATGCAATATTTGTGGTTTTTTAAAACCACCTCTATATTACGTGTCAAGCAAAGACCCATATCGCGTTTTTTTGAGCAATTATACTTACTGGTCTAGAGGTCGCACGAGACCAGTTGTTTTGGGTTTTGAAACCACCATTCCTGCTCATCGTCATGTCCCACCATACTTTCGTTGTTTGTTTAACTAAACCTCAGGAATAGTGTTAATTCCTTTGTAAATGTTTCGGCAATACATTACTTACATAAAACTCTTTTGTACCCAACCTTTGGAATATTATAATAAACGTTTGGCTTGTAGGACCCATGTACTTATATCATCGCATCGCATCGCATCTCTACTTCATTACTCTGCCTCTTTGCTTCTTTCGCCAATTTCGATATGTGATCGCTTCGCATCGCATCTTCAGTACATTGCATCGCATCGCATCTTGTATAATGTTGCTCCTTTCTGCCTCTCTTTTGCTATCTCTGCTGCCTAATTGCTTGATCTGCTCCTTTTCCTTATTTCTAGTTCTTCTCTGTGGTGGTTCAAATGCTGCTCTTGTCTTTTCCTTTGCCATCAATGACAATATTTCCAACGGTCTCCCCCTTTGGGATTGACGTCAATGCTTTAATACTCTTCTTTTGCTTGCCTTTCCTCCCCCTTTGACATCAATGTCAAAAGGTTGCACATTTCCTAGTGAGGTTTCCAAATCTTGTCCATAATACTCTGATCTTGAGGACCTGTTCCATGCACTGTTCACTTTTTCTGGCTCTTTTGTGGCAATATTTGTAAACTGATCTCCCCCTGGAATGATGTTTCCTTTTCTGATCTCCCCCTGGAATGATGCTTTCTTTTCCTATCAGAGAGTGACATCTGTAGACACTACTGCTAGTTTGTCTCTTAAATATTCAAATGGTTCTTTAGCAAGAGGTTTTGTGAATATGTCTGCTATTTGTTCCTTTGTTGTTACATATTCCAACTTCACTACTTTTTGTGCTACTTTTTCTCTGAGGAAATGGTACTTGATTGGGATGTGCTTTGTTTTTGAATGAAGTACAGGATTTTTTGATATACTTATTGCACTTGTATTGTCACATTTGATTGAAATAGGTTGATCAATGCATACCTTCATGTCTTGGAGAGTTTGTTTCATCCAAATTACTTGTGTGCAACATGTTGTTGCTGCTATGTATTCTGCTTCTGCTGTAGATAGAGAGATAGAAGTTTGCTTCTTGCTTAGCGATGCCACCAGACTTTTTCCCAAATAGAATGCACCTCCACTTGTGCTTTTCCTGTCATCCACACAGCTGGCCCAATCTGCATCTGTATATGTTGTCAAAGTGAAGCTCTTGCCTTTTGGATACCATAGCCCATAATGTACAGTTCCCTGTAGATATCTGAATATTCTTGTGACTGCTAGTAAGTGATTTTTTTTTGGTGCTGCTTGATATCTTGCCACAAGTCCTACTGCCAACATAGTGTCTGGTCTAGAAGCTATTAGGTATAGAAGACTTCCTATCATGGATCTGTAAATTTTTTGATCTACATCTCCTGATCCATCATTGGCACATAGTTTGCATCCAGTGATCATGGGAGTTGACACAGGTTTGCAGTCTTCCATTTGAAACCTTTTCAACATCTCTCTTAAGTATTTTTCTTGTGAGATAAATGTTCCTGTGTTCTTTTGTTGGATTTGAAGTCCTAAATAGATGGTGAGCTCTCCAATCATAGACATTTCAAATTATGATTTCATTTCTTCATAAAATCCTTTTGCTAACTCATCCTTTTTTATTCCAAACATGATGTCATCTACATACACAACTACAATAAGGAGATCATTTTCATTAGCTTTTATGTACAAATTGTTGTCTACTCCACCTTTCTTAAAGCCTTGCTTTTGCAAGTATTTGTCCAGCCTTGAATACCATGCACGAGGAGCTTGTTTCAGACCATATAAGGCTTTCTTTAATCTGCACACATAGTCATGTTTATCTGTTAAAGAGAATCCTTTAGGTTTTTCCATGTAGACTTCTTCCTCTAGATCTCCATTCAGGAAGGTAGACTTCACATCCATTTGATATACCTTAAAATCATGATAACATGCAAAGGCTAGAGACATTCTGATTGCTTCCATTCTAGCTACAGGGGCAAAGGTTTCATCATAATCAAGACCTTCAATTTGTGAATATCCCTTGCATACAAGTCTAGCTTTATTTTTGATTACCTGCCCTTGTTCATTCATCTTGTTCTTGAATATCCATTTTGTGCCAATGACATTTTTCCCAGTGGGTCTTGGAACTAATTCCCAAGTATTGTTCTTCTCAATTTGGTCCAATTCTTCATTCATAGCATTCACCCAATATTTGTCTTTGCAGGCTTCTTCAAACTTCTTTGGCTCTATTTGAGATAACATGGCTAGTTATACTTCTTCTGTCTGTTCAGATAGCTATCTTCTTGTCTGGACTCCTACACTCTTGTCCCCAATGATTTGATCTTTTGGATGGTTCTTTTAAGTTTATCTTTAGGGACCTTTTGAGTTTAATTCTGTATCTTTTGTTGTCTTGCTTAGTTCATCATCATCTTGGTTCTCTTCTTCATGATCTTCTGGAGGATTGCTGCAACCTGTACTTCTTGTCTTGTTTGGTAGTTCTTCATCAAATCTTACATCAATGCTTTCCACAATTTTGTGAAGTGTTTTGTTGTAGCACCCATAACCCTTACTCTTGGATGCATATCCTAAAAATATTCCTTCATCTACTCTTGCATCAAACTTTCCCAGATTTTCATCATTATTTTTTTTGAAACACTTGCTTCCAAAGACTCTAAAGTGCTTGACTGGTGCTGGTTTACCATGACATATTTCATAAGGAGTCTTGTCACAGTTTGGTCTTAGATGAGCTTTGTTAAGAATGTGAATAGTTGTGTGTACTGCTTCTGCCCAGAAAGTTTGGGGAATGTTACTTTCTTGCATCATTGCTCTGGCTATCTGTTGTACTGATCTATTTTGTCTCTTTGCTACTTCATTCTATTGAGGTGTACCTACAATAGTAAATTTTTGTTTTATCTCGTGCTCATTGCATAGGTCTGCAAAATCATAGTCTGTGAATTCACCTCCTCTGTTAGATCTGATGCACTTTAGCCTGCATCATGTTTGATTTTCTGCCAATGCCTTGAATATCTTGAATTTCTCAAGTGCTTCCGATTTATATTTGAGGAATGCTACCCATGTCATTCTGGAAAAATCATCTATTATCAGCATGAAATAGGATTCTCCACTTGGTGCTTTAGTTCTTTAAGGTCCACACAGGTCCATGTGTACAAGCTGAAGTGGCCTACTTGTTGATAGCTCATCTTTGGTCTTAAAGGATATGCGGGTTTTTTTCCCAATTGGAAAGATTTACATATGGTATTTGAAGGCTTCTTTGTTGTTGGCATATCTCTGATAGCTTTCTTCTTGCTCATACTGATGATATGGTAGAAGTTAAGGTGTCCCAATCTTCTATGCCATAACCATGACTCATCAAGTTTGCTTAGGTGGAATGCTTCATTCTCTTCTTTCACTATATAGACATTACTTTCTATTCGAATACCTTTGATCAAGGTCTTTCCAGTGGTGCTTGATCTTACTTCACAATCTTGTGCTCTAAAAAGAACTTCACAGCCTTTATCACACATTTGACTAACACTAACCAGATTTGCTTTCAGCCCATCCACAAATAGTACATCTTGGGCCTTTTCTCTTCCATTATCCAGACTGACTGAGCCTTTTCCTTTGATTTTCCCTGCTTTATCATTGCCAAAAGTAACATTTCCATATTTATTTTCATCAAAGGTTATAAACTTACTTCTGTCTCCAGTCATATGCTTTGAGCATCCACTATCCAAATACCATTGGCTTTTATGATCTTGGGCTATTAGAGCCAGGTCACACTTATTCAACTTCTTTTTCCACTGCAGGCAGCTGTTTTTTTGGCATCTTTTCTGGGAAGATTAACCACATTATTTGAGAGGACATTGGGAAGACATATGTCCTATTTTATGGCATACACAGCATTTGATCATATTTTTAGTAGAATTATGAGTACAAGTAAACTCACCATGATTCATAAACCTCCTTTAGGTTTTGAACATTAGTCTTTGTCCATATGTTCTACACTCTATGACTTTATGGCCAAATTCCTTACAGTAAAAAAAATATCCATAAAAACAATTTGCATACTTGATGAAGGGTTGTCTTCTCCATTTGTTTGCTTGAGGTAGTCTTTTCACTGATTGCATCCTTTTCTGGTTTGAATCAATTCTCCTTGTATGACAGTATGCAGCAATATGTCCCAATTTGTGGCAGGCATAACAAGTGACATTTTTCATAGGGGGGAAGAATCTCCTTTGAGAGCTTCCAAATTTGATATATTCAGGAGTATATGCGCCTTTTTCAGTTGACTGTTTATTTATTTTATTCTTTCTCATTTGAGGTTCCTTTTGGTTTCTGTTTACTTCATTGCAGGTTTCTTCTTCTGTAGGAACCTTCTGAGCTGCTTCATTATCCTTATCATCTTTTACAAAAATGATATTTATGTTTTCCTTTTCTTTGCCTTTGCTTGATTCTCCTTCATATCCTATCTTAGTTTTTATCAGAGGAGATCTTTGAGCATCTAGAATTTCATTCAACTTATCAGAGCTTGTTATTTGAGGAGTGTTTATTGACGCTTTCCTTTCGGTGTTTTCTAATTTCCTCCTCAAGCAAACTACTTCTTCTTCCAATTTCTCTTGCTTCTGAATTTTATCCTTAATTTGATTAAGTAAAATGTCTTCTACCTTCTTGGCTTCTTCAAGCTCTACTTTCAACTGAATGAGGACTTCTGAATTTTTTTCTTCTCTTACATATTTGAGGAGAATGTCTTTCTGTTTTCTGCACTTTAGTTTAATTCTGTCAATTTCCTCCAGGGAACTTCTTAGCTCCCCCTCAAGATCAACTTCACCTTCTTCCTCATCTTCTAGAAGGAATCCTTCAAGCTCTTCTATTGTCATCAATACAAATTCAGAGGTTCCTTCTTCACTTGAGGATTCATCTGAGTCTTCAGATGCACTGTTGTCTTGCTGAGCATAGAAATATTTTCTATTGAATCTCTTCCCTTTCTGCCAGTTCTTTGATATGGTTTTCTCTGATTCTTGAGTCTGATTCTTTGTTTTCTTATGAGGACACTTAGAAGCATAGTGTCCAATTCTTCCACAGTTAAAGTATTTAAATCGAATTTTACCTTTATATTTACCTGAGCCTTTATCCAATTTTCTAATAAATTTGGCCTCTTCTTCATTAGAGCAAGAGCATATATCTTCCTTTTTTCTTTCTTCTTCTCTATCTTAAAGGCTGCCTCCCTCACATTTTACTTCCTCTGTGGTAGTCTCATCTCATAGGCCATTAGATTTCCAAGTAATCGGTTCATGGTCAAAGTTTCCCAATCAGTTGTTTCTTCTATGGCAGAAACCTTGGGGTTAAAGCTAGATGGAAGAGATCTTAGAATCTCTTGAATAATTACAACTTCTTTTATGGTTTCTCCTAGAGCTTTCATGTTATTCACAATTTCTGCAACCCTTAAAAAGAAGCTGGGAATGTCTTCATCATCATTCATTTTTATATTTTCAAACTGGGCTCTATAGACTTGAAGTTTGGCTGTCTTCACCTTCTTGTCTCCCTCATGGATGTTTTCTAGTGTATCCCATATTTCTTTGGTAGTCTTGCTATGCATTACTTTGATAAATTCTACCTCACACAGTCCATTTAAGAGTGCATTCATGGCCTTTTCATTAGCTACAAAATCTTTTTTGGCTTCTTTCTTTGAGCCAGTCGCCTTTGGGGCATATCCAAATTCCACAATATCCTAACCTTCTATTCCAAAAGGCATAATTTGCACCAGCGAACAAAGGGGCTTTATTTTTTGAGCAACCTTCTTGACTAGCCATCCTGGGGACCTAGGATCTCCTTCCAGTTGTTAAACTATTATAGAGGGAACCTACTCTGATACCAATTGTTGAACTCTTAGTTAAACTGAGAGGGGGGGTGAATCAGTTTAACACAGTCATGGACTTTCAAAACTTTTCTTTTAAACTAATTTACACTTTTTATACTCTTCACTTCATTAGTTTGAGATCAGCTTAATATACAATGGAACAGAAATCATAATAA
This sequence comes from Pinus albicaulis, assembly GCA_034641835.2. NCBI lineage: Eukaryota > Viridiplantae > Streptophyta > Pinopsida > Pinales > Pinaceae > Pinus > Pinus albicaulis. The sequence continues at coordinate 111,686 of JAXQQM020077838.1, forward strand.
ATGAGCAGCAGGTATTAAGCAGAATAAATATAGAGTATCAACACACAATCATCATGCATATAGACAACAGGTATACATGGAAACCCATAAAGGGAGAAAACCACATCTTATTATTTTTGTGATGCAAAGGCAAGCTCCAACTCCCTCTCACCACTGATTTTATGTAGTCTCCAACCTACAAAAGGCTCCTACCTCAATTCTGCAAGCTACAACTTGCAAGGAATCTCCAACTCCCAACAATTTTCTGCAGGCACCAACCTACAAGAGGCTCCTACCTCAGTCAGCTACAACTGACATCTATCAAGCTACAACTTGATAGGGAAGCTCCAACTTCCTCACTCTTTCAAAAGAAAGCACTTGCTGATTTACCTGGATATCAGCTCTGTTCTATTCCATATTCACTACTATGCACCTGCCTTCATCTCTACCTTATATCATTTCTGAGTCTTCACAACATCTCTATCTTCTCCTGCTTTTTCTTACACTCTCTACCTCATTTCTCTATTCTCTAACCTCTCTATGCATATCAATTTGATATCATTTATAGAGTTCACCTCATGACTGTTTGCATTCCACAGGAAATTTGAAGTGAACAGTCACGACTCTTTGACTTCTGCGTTCACATTTCTTTATCCAGCATATTCAGAAAAATATTACAATATGTATACATTTAAAAATTATAGTGGGATATTTCTTTTCCTCTAGAGACTTGCCTTTGCATCACAAATAATATAAAAACAATAATACATTTACATTTTCAGTTACAATACAGATTTCAAATCAACCCATTCAGTTTTTTTTGGATCACTGTTTGTTTGTCTTTTCTGCTACCGTCCCTATCTTTTTAAGTTTCTAAACACTCTCCTATTTTCTGTGCATGTAGAGTGCATTTCCCAAATTCTGTTCCAAATCTGGCAACTTCATCAGAATTCACAATATTTTCATTACAGAAGTTCTTCATATGGTTCAAAACCATTCAACGCATGTACACTGCTTCTTCTATGAAAAACCAAATAACTCTCGGCATATAACAATAGACCCTTTTATTTTTAACATATTACATACCCTTTCAGGCCCACTTGCCGAACTCTATCTATTTCCCAATGCGATGAGCCTCCTCCGATGATTTCTGGTTGCGATTACACCCTTTGCGATTGTTTCGATGTGATTAATCGCAATCGCAAACTTCAATGGCATGTTCCGTTACTCTGTCTTCACGCCGATGCGATGGCCCCACGATGCATAGATATATATATCTATATATATATATATATATATATATATATATATATATATATATATATATATATATATATAATGGTTCATATATACTTACCATCTTACCTTTTGTTCATTCTTCAGCTTTGGCCTAAAATCTTGGTGTAAACATACATTAAACCTTTTCCTTTACATGGGGGCCCACACTACAAATACACTCTGCCTCATTTAACTTTCCAATCGCAATCGCAACATTCTGAGATCCTCTTGTGTCTTTGGTCATTAGATTTTTGCTGATGCGATTAGCGAAGGTCCCACTAGGCAATATTTCGGCATTTCAATGTTCTACGTTATAATTCTCTTTTACCCATTGAAATAATTTAACAAAGGAAATCCTTACATTTTCGGGTTTTTAGTCCAATAGACCCCACTCCAACTTACTTTATGATCCAACGGTTGTTATCTGCAAGGATCCAACGGTTGCAATTGGATCGCATCATCACAATCACAGCATCCAACAACACGTTCCCTTACTCTTTCGTTGCGCCGATGCGATAATTCACTGTAGATCCAACGGCTGTCGTTAATTTGGAACAGACGGTTGCGATTAAATCTCTCAATCGAAATCACAACTTTTAACCTGTCATTCCTTTGTTCTTTCATTCTGCCGATGCAATTAGAAATCGCCGATGCGATGAGATCTCCACCGTTGATCTTCTATCTCTGATACGATCTCCACCGTCGATATTCAACCCTTCTGCTTTAGTGCTTAACATTAAGACTCTACCTTTCACATGATGCGACCACCATTAGATTTTCATGATCTTGATCTGACGGATATCTTAATCGCACAGGGTTTAATCTTCAAAAATTACGCGATATTCGTGGTTTTTGAAAACCACCTTTATATTAAGTGTCAAGCAAAGACCCATATCGTGTTTTTTTGAGCAATTCTACTTACCGGTCTAGAGGTCAGCACGAGACCAGTTGTTTTTGGTTTTGAAACCACCGTTCATGTTCATCGTCGGGTCCCACCATACTTCCGTTGTTTGTTTAACTGAACCTTAGGAATAGTGTTAATTCCTTTGTAAATTTTTCGGCAATACATTACTCACATAAAACTATTTTGTACCCAACCTTCGGAATATTATAGTAAGCGTTTGGCTTTTAGGACCCATGTACTTATATCATCACATCGCATTGCATCTTTGCTTCATTACTCTACCTCTCTGCTTCTTTCGCCGATTGCGATATGTGATCGCTTCGCATCGCATCTTCAGTACATCGCATCGCATCGCATCTTGTATAATGCTGATCCTTTCTGCCTCTCTTTTGCTATCTTTGCTGCCTAATTGCTTGATCTACTCCTTTTCCTTATTGTTGGTTCTTCTCTGTCGTGGTTCATGTGTTGCTCCTGTCTTTTCCTTTGCCATAAATGACAACATTTCCAACAAGAATCTCATGATCTAAGTGTCCTCCATCTCCATGCCTCTTGTCTTCTTCTTCAAAAGTAAAGGGCATAGCATGTTTCTTTGGATCTCTATGTAGTACCGGATCTTTATTTTGCTGATAGGAAGTACATGGACCTTCCTCATCTTAAAACCCTAGTGTGGTTTCATTGCCTTTCTCAACTTTTCTTTGCTTGACCTCGTTGGTGAAGTCCCTCATAGATCTGAAAAGAAATGAGATAAAACTCATTCCTTCCATCATTCTTATCTCTTTCTCCTTCTTCTTATTCTCCTAATAGCATAATGGCTGAGATCCACAGGCTGAGCCAATATTATGCTCTGATGCCACTGTAATATTCCCAAATGGGGCAGTAGAAATATATGAACACAATAATGGAAATAACAGTGAATAAATCAAAACACCATGATATGAGACAAATGTACAACCATCTTATTAAACATATTAGAAGATAATAGGCACTAGACCTTGATAATCAATTCACTCAAGCAATACAAAACAAGCCTCCACAAAGCAAATATGTCAATACATGTAAAAAAACTGCCATACAAGTGCCATGATCCATGACAGTGCAGTTTTAGGGCATAAAATGCTACATAAAGATGGATAAATGTAGATATGTTGTTATATATCTCAAATAATGCCAGGAGTGAAGATATAGCCTCCTAGACACCTTTCCAAGAGAACCCGAGAAGGGTTTCCGGAAATACACCCAAATATAAATGGTGATCTACAGCCCTAGGGTTGAAGAATCACTGAAACTAAAGCCCCTGAAATAGAAGGCTGAAATAATATGGATCTGATGTAGATATCCTCCAAAGGTCTCCTCCAATGAAAGGCTTAACCCTTCATCTAACAGAAAACACTCTAAAAGAGCCAAAAGATCCTCCTCTGAAACTATCCTCCAAAATAACGTAATTCCCAGCTGAAAATGTGTTGTAAATGATGGGGAATAAATTGGCATGATGCCAAATATCTGAAGTATGCTCAAGAACCCTCCTTGCTAATCTCCCAAGAGAAGGAATCCTTCCTCCTATGAAAAACTAGCTCAGAAAGTGGGTTTCTCAACCCTCCACTGCAACACCCTGCAACACAACACAAATCTGAACAGAAACTACACTGTAGTTGAAGACTGAAGCTTGGAAAAAATTCCAAAATGTGGAAACGATAGTTCAAGACTCCTCCAAGAGCTCCTCAATAAAAGAGGTGGGATTCCCGATCAAGAACACCCAGTGCTAAACATCAGAGCAATCTCAACTAAACAGTTGAAGAATGCAAATAGTCATGCAGACCAAAAAATCAATAATCCATAATATAACCTCCTATGGCTGCCATCCCCTTCCTTTTATATCATGTGAACCTTCTCACCTTGGGTCCCACTCATTAGGGTTTCCACCATCATGCAATCAATCTCCCTCCTAAACTGCATTATCCCACTATTAATGCCACTCCTCCATAACATTGCTATTTGATTTGGTCAAAGTTGACATATTCAACATGCTCCAACCCCTTTTCACACCTAAGAGTCTTCAATCCAAATTTTATATGGCCTCCATTCACACTAGGAGTGTCTTTTATTCCTACTAAGGAGATTTATGGATCTCCATACCCTCATATTCCTCTATCTAAGAACAAAAATCAAATTTTAATATTCGAATTAGTTGTATGCTAATTTAGGAATATTACATGGAAGAACCTTATATTTGAATAACCTATAGTTGGTGATCATGGAAAAATATATTAATAAATGTACATTAATGCCGATATAATTATTAACGTTCATAAAATTTACCATTTGTAATGTTCATTGTACTGTACTAATTATATTTTTCAAATTTATATAAGGGAGGACTTTATGGTAACTTACCTCAAAATTTCTGAGAAACATGCATTCGACAATCCAAAATTTTCTTTCAAGTTGTATAGTAACATCATTTTCCCCAACTGGGTAGACTTTGACTAACCGCCAGGTGCAAAGAGAGGGGTGGTGGAAGCAAATTTAAGGCTTTCGAAAATGGTGTCAGCGATATGAGCATCATCCCCTAGCTAATCATCGTTTTGGAATGCATCTAACAACATTTTCTCCATTGCAGTCATATCCCTTAAGTAATAATCCATACCAACCTCTATTTGATTTCCTCCATTTCCATCTTGTGAAGAACTACTATTGTTGTAGTCATTCCTAATTGGTGAATCTGGACGTAGAGGGAATTGAATCAGTGATTGATTCAACCATTCTTGGTATCGTTCCTCTCCGATTTTTTCTCTTAATTCATTCTTCTCTCGATTTTACATTGTCTTGAGTTTCAACGGAAGATGGTAGGTAGGTCGCTCTTCATCACTAATATCATAATAATTTAAAAAATATATATATTTGAATATGATTAGTACAAAATATATGATATCAATTAGTAACCACATTGACAATATTGCATGATTAATTGGTTTGACGTTGAAATAATTACATTAATCAAAATACCAAAAAATTATAATTATTACCATCATTAATGTCCCATGATTGTGGCTAGAAGATGCAATATTGTTACAATTGGCAGGGTGAAGCGGCTGTCCATTTTCATCTACCAAATGCGCCTTATGGTATGTTGCTCCTGATAAGATCTTTCGACGTTTTGGAGCTGACGTTTGAATATTTTGTGCATCTGAACTCGACTCTGAATCTGCGTGAACCTACAAATTTGTATACATTATAAATTTAATTAAGATGTGCATGATTGACATGGATAAAAAACATAAATTCAATTAGATAATGAAAATATAAATAAAATCCGAAGTAAATATTACGTCTCGAGATGGATAGGGAGAACTCCGTGATGGACTTTGAGAAATATTATGTAACGAGATGGATTTTGAATAATTTTCCATTCGATATAATTATGATATTTTCTCCCTACATTTGAGAAAAATCAACAATAAATTTTGGTGCACACACCTAACAATAATTTCGGTGAATTAAAAATGGACTTCTTGTTATCGGTGCTAATATACAGATCACCGCACTAGTGTGTTTTCGTTAATGCGCACTGGTGTCATGATATAAACGGATGCACCGGTGCAGTGAAATTAAGTGACGCACTGGCGACGAATAACCGCAAATAAAAAAAAGCACAACACTATTTTCTTTAAGTGAAAAAAAAAAACAGTAAATAGAAAAATGGGCGACAAAATATTTTCGAAAATGTAATTTCATAAAACAATTCTTTAAATACTAAACACTTTTCATTATTTCACTATTTTTGCAAAAAATTCAGCCAGAGATTTGCAGGAGACATACCTGAAGCAACAGAGCACGAGAGCACTGTGGAGCAGTGAAATACGTTCGAACAAAAGTATTCAGACAATCAGAATTACAAACCTCTGGTGATTCAAACCCTGTAGCATAGAATTTCAAACGATCTAGTGATTAAAGGTTTTTTTTTTTTTACTTTTTCTGTGGTCTTTTTTACACAGTAAGAAAAAAAAATCAATTTCTTTTTCATTTTCAAAAACAAAATAATAATAAAAAATTCCATTTTTCCCCTAAACCCTACATTATTTTTGTTTCTTACCTTTCTTCTCCCTATTTCTGTGATTTCAGAATTAGCGCTTTTCATTTTATATTTATAGGGTTTTTGTATTGCTATATATAGGCCTAAGACATCCAACCCACAAGACGATTTGCATAGTTGGATCCCAATCTATATCGTCCCTTGCGTGAATTTTTGAAAAAAAAAAAAAAATCCTTTTTTTTTGTTTTTATCAGTGCGCCCTGCATAACCTAGCGCACAGGTGCACTTTATTATCTCAGTGCACCACAAAAGTACTGTGATAAAAAAATTAAAAATATATATATTTTTTAATCAGTGCGCCATATGTAAAATACGACACTAGTGCACTATTTCATTATGGTGCACCTCGAACGTGTTGTTTCACAAAAAAAATGTTTATTGTGTTAATTGGTGCACCATGTAACATATAATGCATCGTACCAAGTCTCCTAGTTGACAGAGAGCATTGTATGGCAGTCCCTTGTTTGCGCGAGGCATTTATGCTACAAAAACTAACACTAGACAATTTTTATTACTTTCTCTATGTTAATCGGTGCGGTGGTTAACATGTAATGCACTGCTGCTTCTTGTTGATATAGAACATCGTACGGTCTTTTATACTGTTTGTGTGGTGCGTTTTATAAGAAATCAACGCACCGACGTCGATGCGTACACCATGAATGGTGCACCGGTTTCTTGAGATTTTTTTTTTTACTTCAAAAGTTGACAATTTATTTATAAAATATATTAATGAATGATATGGTAGAGGTTTCATATTGATAAAGAAATGGCTGATAAGAGATCAACAAAAATACTGATAACACATCAAGAAAAGAAAAAAAGGCAAGTTCTTTGTAAATTCTTTACAAAAAAAAATATTTTTGAACTATATGTAAGTGTAACTAATATGTATTGTTTACTGTGTATCATGCATAGCCACAAAATGACGAAGCTCGATAAGATTATTTCTGATCTAGGACCAGAAGAGTGTAAAAGCTTGATGGAAAAATTGCAAATGGATGAATCAAGTGAATGAAAAAATACTATTGATCCAAGATGAGTTTCTTTTTTTAATTTTCATTAATAATATACTTAAAATTATTAGATAACATGTTTCAAACAATATATTAATTCACATATGTTTAATGTTCTACAGGGACCAACAACTCAGCAAAGGAATGTTGTATTAAGAAAAGAAAAAGAATAGAACATGCAGAAAATAAATTGCTCCTTAGCTCATCTGGAGTGATGCTGGAGGTTAATGAAAGGGGGAAAAAGTTTTACAAAATTTTGAGGGATCTATTGGAATGAATGTATAGGCATTCTTTCCACTTACAATACAAAAATAAATCCAATTATTCCAAGAACCAAATTTTATCTAAACTACAGGAAGAGTTTCTAAAGAATTGGTCTATGAGACATGTCAGACTTTTAATAGCAAAAACGTACAACAACAAAAAAGAAGGAATGAAAAAGTAATATTCCTTTAAATGATTGTCTAGAAATATTTATAAATATCACTTTTGTTATATTTAGTTTTCATATATCAATATAAAAATTAAATTGTTTATTTCCATGTTACATTTTCAGCAATATTATGAAAATTTCAAAATATAAACGAGCTGATATCAGAAATATGCCAGTAGGAATGTCCAAAAAGGTGTACAAGGAGATGTTCAAAGAAATGGAAAAAATTCCATCGCAGGAGGAGCCATCTCAACAACAACGTGCTTCAAATGTATTATGTAATCATTGAATTTTTTGATCATTAGGTACAATAAATAAATAAAAAATAGCATTAAATATTAATTTTCAAGTATTTTCTTACAGAAAAGAAGAGAAAGTGGAACCCATTCAGCGCATGAAACAGGACGAAAAGGAAGAAAAGGGTTGATAGATAATTTTGTGAGTAATTGTTACTTCCTTATAACAACTTCACTAGATTTAATTTTGTATTTTTTAAGTTATTTTACAAATATCATCATTGAATGTCTTAAAATAGGTGCTAACATACAATGAAGTACCATCAGACGAATTGATTGACATTGGGTTAAATATGGGTTGTGAGTATATGTTGGCATATCAGAAATTAATTGTGGAATTTGTAAGAATCCATTGATCTTGTTTTACTTAGCTCCGTCTATAATTAATAAAACAAAAGAATCTTTTCTATTAAATATATGATTTGTTATGGGGTATAAAACTTGCAAGAAACAAAGTATGGAACTGTGTCAATAGATGAAATCTTGAAATATTTCATACTACATGGTTTTCAAAGAATGTGTATAGTTCATGAGTCAATTTTTTCTATGGTATGTCATTTATTTTCGATTTACATTGATGTATATTATTTAATATTGCAATTTTCATTATTCTCACCAATGTATATACACTCATTAAATTTTATTTTTATGTTTGTAGATGGAAGGTGAAGAAGATCAAGAAAACAATCAACACCGTGAACAAAACGTTCCTGAAAATAACCCAAGTCATGGAAGTAGCTCTCGCAGTGACAACAGTTCAAACGAAGAATGATGATCACTATGTTTGGATATCAAAGCAAGGCATTGTATTTTTTGAAATATTTGTCTGTGAAATCAGACATTTTGTTTAATGTAATGGACATAGTGTCCCAATTGAAAGACAAAGGGATACCAATAACTGTCCCATTTTGTATGACAAATACTGTCTTATATATATATATATAATAAAATTTGTTTTAATTTATTCTATTGCATTCTCCATTGTCGTTGTGAAATGTAACACATTGATTAAATTTATGGATGATTAAATATTATAATGAAGAGATGTGAAATTTGATGATATGATATAACAAATTAATCCAAACATCACATTCAAATGCACTAATAAAAATTTAATTCATATGAATACTGTTATAAGATATGTGTCATATTTTGATGAATAATGAATTTACAAAAATCACAATAATTATGATATGATATAAAAAATAAATCCAGACATCACATTCAAATGCTTTAATAAAAATTTAATTAATATGAATACTGTTATAAGATGTGTCGAATTTTGAGGAATATTGAATTTTTTAAAATCACAATAATTACACTGTCACAGGTCGATGTTTCTAAAAAATACAAAATGAACACCAATGCGTGTCAGTTACTATACATCGGTGTGTTTGTATGATACAGCGCACCAGTGCATTTCTACGACCTATATGCATCGCACAGATACCAATACCAATTTTTAATCTTCGTGCGTTTGTGAGATATTGCGCATCGGTGCGTTTATGTGAGTCTACGCACTAAGGCATTTGTACAACCTATGGGCAACACACAAATACGAATACAAATTACAACAAAAGGTGCGGTTGTCGGATACTGTGCACCGTTGTGTTTCTATAACTCGACGTACCGGTGCGTTTAGACGACCTATGGGCACCGCACAAATCCCAAGACCAATTAGAATGGCCCCGTGTGTTATATCACCAACACTGCACCCCGGTGTGGTTTTATACCTTGATGGCTCAGTGCTTGCACCTTCGACTGCCCCCGGCCATCTTCTAGATGACACGCACTGGTGCGTTGACACTTTCATAGCACACTGATGAAAAAAGTATCCGTAATAACCTCCAACCGCCCAGTTTTTTTATGTAGGTTTTAACCCTAAACAGCAATTATCTATACACGAATCTTATAACAGAAAATAAAAAATAGCGAGAGCATAAAACATAAAACAGATAAACAAAGAGATTTTTCCCTGGATCCCAAATCGAGACAACCAGCTTGATTTTTCATTATATTCCTTTTAGTGTTACAACACATATATATACATGCTGAAGCATACAGAAACCCTAATCCATTAACCCCGGATTAGAACATAACCGTAGTTCCCTTGACCGGATCTACAAAAATACTAGGGGCCAAAAACCACCGTACCCCAAAACCATGTGCAAAATCAAGCACAAAACCATGGGTGCGGACTGCCCACCGGAAAATAAGGACCAAAAATTTTTGCCAGGGCCCAGGCCCAGGGCGCTGCCCCGGACCCCGAGATGGGGGGCTACCACCCCCCCTGTGACCCCCCCGTTGTGCCCAGCGTAAAGGGGGGGCTATCGCCCCCCCTCTTACCCCCCTGCACATGATTAGTCATGGAAATAATATAACACATACCCAACATTCTCCCACTTGTTGTTTTCTTTCCGCAGGGGGCCACAGGAGAGCTTAGTCATTGGCCCAATTCTTCAACACCCATTGTTTCTCTACACCAAGAGACCTTCTGAGTGCTCACAGACTTCGTCAATGCATCTGCAACATTCTTCAAAGTGTCCACCTTTACCAGCAACACCCTTTTAGCCTCAACCATATCTCTAAGTGATATTGAACATCAATGTGCTTTGTCTTTGAATGATAAGCAGGGTTCTTAGCCAAGAAAATTGCACTTTGGCTATCACAGTCTATCCTTATAGCTTGTTGTACCAACCCCATACTTGAACACAATCTCTGCAACCAAACTGCTTCCTTGCTTGCATAAGTGGCTGCTATGTATTCTGCCTCTGTAGTTGAAAGAGCCACTACAGACTGTCTTTTACTCATCCAACTGACTGTGCCTCCAAATAGGCTAAACACATACCCACTTGTAGATCTTCTTTGGTCCAGATCTCCAGCCCAGTCTGCATCAACAAAACCACGAATTTCCAACATTCTTTCCAATCCTGGTCTTCCCTGGTAGCATAAGCCATAATCACTAGTGCCACGTAAATATCTGAAAACCCGCTTCACTGCTATCCAATGCTCCTTCCCTGGGTTTGACATAAACCTGCTCAATACTCCCACTGCATGTGCAATGTCTGGTCTAGTACATACCATTGCATACATCAGGCTACCCACTGCACTTGCATATGGAACACGGGACATATCCTCCTCTTCTTCTTGTGTCTTGGGACACTATTCGGCAGATAGCTTTACACCTACAGGAATAGGAACATTCACCGGTTTACTATCCTGCATATTGAACCTCTGCAATATAGTCTCGACATACTTCCTCTGGTTTAACCAGAGCTTCCTCTTTGCCCGATCTCTCTTAATTTCCATGCCCAAAATATAGTTTGCGGCACCAAGATCCTTCATGTCGAATTTGGAGAACAGTTGGGTCTTCAAATCTTGGATAATTTCTTTGTCATTTCCAATCAACAACATATCATCCACATACAAGACCAAATAAATAACACGGTCACCAATTAATTTAAAATAAACACAGTGATCCTCCTTGCTTCTGGTGAAGCCAAGTCCCCGTATATAGGTATCAAATTTCAGATACCACATCCTTGGTGACTGTTTTAACCCATACAGAGACTTCTTCAACCTGCATACCAGTTCTTTCTTACCCTTCACCATAAAGCCTTCAGGTTGCTTCATGTAGATCTCCTCTTCTAGATCCTCGTGAAGAAATGTTGTCTTCACATCCATCTGTTCTATCTCAAAATCAAATGCAACAGCAACAGATAAAAGTAATCTAATAGAAGTAACCTTGGCAACAGGAGAAAAAATATCACCAAAATCAATTCCCGGCACCTGGAAATAACCTTTTGCTACCAACCGAGCTTTGTATTTCTCCACCTTGCCTTCTACATTCATTTTCTTCTTAAACGCCCATTTGCTCTCGATGGGCTTCCTTTCAGCTGGCAACTCCACCAGATCCCATGCCTCATTTTTATGCAAGGATGACATTTCATCAACCATGGCCTCCTTCCAGAGTTTTCCATCCTCTGAATCTACTGCCTCCCTGACAGTTCTGGGATCATCATCAATTATAGTTAAGGAAAAACCTGAACAGAAAGCAGATGGACTATACCTTTCTAGTTGCCTTCTTTCCCGAGCTGATCTTCTCACAGTTGGAGTTTTTGGCTCTTCCTCTTTTAAGTCTTCTTCTATTATAGACTATGATTCATCCTCCTTTAGCTCAAACTCTATCTTCTCAGGTTCCTTTGGTATGACTTCATGTTTAACAACATCTTTCACCTCTCTAAACACCACATCTCGGCTGTACACAACCTTTCTTGTTTCCGGGTTCCAAAGCTTGTAACCTTTTAAACCATCCTTATACCCAATAAAGATGCACCTTTCATATTTATTATCCAACTTGGTCCTTTTCTACTTTGGAACATGTACATATGCATCACATCCAAATAACCTTAGATGTGAAAGAGAGGGTTTCTTACTAGTCCATACCCCATGTGGAGTCTTATCCTCCAACACTGATGAAGGTGATCTGTTAACCAGATAGCATGCAGTATCCACTGCCTATGCCTAGAATTCTTGTCCTAACCCGATACCACTGAGCATGCTTCTTGCCTTTTCCATCAGTGTTTTTTTCATTCTTTATGCAACTCCGTTTTGCTGAGGTGTGTATGGATTATTCTTCTGCTGTGCTATACCACACTTCTTATAGAACTCTTCAAATTCCTTCTTGCAGAACTCCCCACCATTATCTGTCCTTAGCACCTTTATCTTCTTCTCTGTCTAGTTTTCCACCAAAGCCTTAAATTCTTTAAATCTGTCAAAGACTTCAGATTTCTTCCTTAAGAAATATATCCATGTATTCCTTGAGAATTCAACTATGAATGAAACATAGTACAGGGACTTTCCCAGTGATGGAACTAACACAGGTCCAAACACATCACTGTGCACAAGTTCTAATATCTTGTTCGCCCTCTTAGCACCAGAAAGAAAACTCACCCGATTCTACTTCCCATATACACAATGTTCATAGAAATCGAAATCCAGAGAGAAATTAGACATGCCTTCTACCATACCATTTCTATGCAGTATCTGAAGGCCCTTCTCTCCAATATGTCCAAGCCTTTGATGCCATAGCATGGTCTTTTCTCCCGAGACAGCTAGGCTTTCCTCCATTTTAGGGAATATGATGACCACCCATCAATAAAATGCTGCCATGGCTTGTATGGAGTTCAGGTCAGAACTCCTAGCATTAATAAAGTGCTCTCGAACCATCTTGCGAGGCATCTTTCTCGAACACTTTGTTTTTACACCTTGTAGCTCTAATCCATCTTCTTCTGATGCGTTCTAGCCAATGCGCAGGGACTATGCGGAGACACCAGTGTTATAATCCTCCCGCCTTGTAGCTTTAGCTTTACCTTTCCATGTCCGACGATTCTGGCCTTCCTATCATCCCCTAGGAAGACATCACCACCATCATATTTCTCATACTCGCAAAACCACTCCCTATGGGGAGTGAAGTGAAAGGATGCACCTGATTCAATCAACCATGACTCATGATCTACATGTGTATTTGAAGAAGAAGCCAAATACACATCCCCATCTTCATCCGAGGTGGTTTTTTCCTCTGTAGAAGGAGCATCATCAGATCCATTTCCTTTCTCAGGAGCTTTAGATCTGCAGTCCTTTTTGTAGTGCCCTTCCTTTCCGCATTTTCAGCACACCTTTACAAACTTTCCAGGAGATTTAGATCTCCCACTCGAAACCTTATTCTTGTTTCTGTTCTGGGACCTTCCTTGTACAAATAAGGCATCTCCATTCTGAGCCTCCATATTTCTCTATCTCATTTCCTCTGACAGCAAAGCTGAGACAATGTCATCAAAATTCAAGGTAGTTGTATTGCTACCTATTGCAATAACCAGACTGTCCCACGATTCTGGTAGAGAACACAACAAACTGATGCACTTATCTTCATCTGGGATTTTAATATCAATAGATGGCAGCTGAATTACCACAGTATTGAAGGCGTTTAGATGCTCTGTCACCGAGTCTCCATCCTTCATCCTCAGGTTATACAGCTTTTTCCTTAGGAACAATTTATTCACCAGAGACTTAGATTGGTACAAATTCCCTAGCTTGTCCCACAAGGTCTTTGCCGTAGCTTCCCAAGATACATTCAACAATACTAAATCTGAGACACACAATCGTATTGTGCGCTTTTCCTTCCGATCTAGCTTTTTCCAGTCTTCATCTAACATTGTCATTGGTTTAGTACCTGAATCTACTGCGATCCACTGATCTTTATCCACTAGCAGATCCTCTATCTTGAGCTTCCACAACTCAAAACTCTGACCATTAAATTTCTCGATCTCTATCTTTCCGCCGCTTGCCATCTTCTTTCACCGCAAGAATCGATCCCGTAGATCTCCCCTTTGTGGGTCTCTCAACTGACAAAAAAACCCTGGCGACAAGTCCTTAACGACAAGCCCACTCGATGCAAATGTGGGTTTTAACCCTGACAGAAGTACCACACCAGATCTTATAACAGAAAATAAACAATAGCAAGAGCATAAAACATAAAATAGATAAACACTGAAATTTTCCCCTGGATCCCAAATCGGGACGACTAGCTTGATTTTTCATTATATTCCTTTTAGTGTTACAACACATATATATACATGCCGAATCATACATAAACCCTAATCCATTAACCCTGGATTAGAACATAACCGTAGTTCCCTTGACCGGATCTACAAAAATACCAGGGGCCGAAAACCATCGTACCCCAAAACCATGTGCAAAACCAAGCACAAAACCATGGGCGCAGACTGCCCACCGGAAATTAAGGACCAAAAATTTTCGCCGGGGCGCTACCCCAGACCCCGACAGGGGGGGGCTACCGACCCCCTTGTGACCCCCCCATTGCGCCTAGCGCAAAGGAGGGGCTATCGCCCCCCCTCTTAACCCCTCGCGCATGATTAGTCATGGAAATAATATAACACATACCCAACATTTTAATTGTGTTGAAATTCTGTTAAAATCTCGTCCGTAACCATAAATGGATGTTGTAGCAAACATTTTTTTGACAATTTAGGCCAATTTTATAACACTAAAAATATCCTTTATAACCTCCACTAGAGGGTCTTTTCCTTGTGGTGTTTATAGATATCCATGATGGAATCAGTAGAAAAGAAGCGCAAAGGGGCTTGGAAATCGATTTGTAATGCTTGGCATATAGATTCAGGTGAAATGGAGAATAAAACTTCATTTTTTGGGGCAATTACAGCCCTTTGGATAGGAAGATACATGAGATGGCACCAGGTGACAAATTCTGGGAAGCGATGAGTTTGGGGAAAGACAAACTAGGGCAAGAAAGACTCCCATATATTCAATTTGTCACTTACATCCTGGAATTTCTAGTTTTCCTAGTTGTGGAGTTCATACAGATCGAACTTGCACTAGGTCTCTGAGAACTTATATTGGGTATCTACCCAAGGGATCTCATCTAAATCGATAACAGAGGTTAACGTAGGGCTTTCTACGACTAATTTATGTTTTCCTTTTTTAGAAGACAACTTGAAAAATGAATAATTAGTTAGGATGGTGAATTTCTAGGCTAATCAATGATCACTGACATAGGAGGATGGTTGTGCAGGTCTGGTTCTGGATCCCACTGTGTTATTGAAGGAAGAAAATGGCAAATAAATAATATGCAGGGTAACGAAACTATTTTAAAGAAGAGATTTAAACGCTATTTAAAAATTATAACTGTTTTGGAACATATAATTAATAAACATAGACGTCGGTGGGAAATATTTAATGTTTTAACTGTTATATAGTCGTTTGGTGGGAACGAATAGTAGAAGGGCATGTGGTAGCATATGAGCGGGAGAGGGAATGAAGGCGAAGAGGAAAATTGGTTTACGAGGGGGGGGTAGGTGGTTAATGATATTGATGGGGGTGTCCCGAACTTAATGAAGGGTTATCATGTATAAGCGATGTTGGGCTAGGGTCCCCTAGGTCGAGTCTTGACTCAATTTTTTTATTTTTGTAAAATTGCAACGTGTAGGTCAAGGGGCTTTGGGGCAGGTCAAAGCTCCTTCATAATGTAATGGTTAAAAGGGTAAAACATGGGGCTCAAACCATAGTTTGATACCATGGTTTTTACACGTCTAAGTCATATAAATAGGCATGTCTGAGTCAAGTAAATATATACAATGATATAATAACTCATGATTATGTATTGTTGATATGATTTTGAGCAAGTTCTATGATTAGTCTAAGTAGAGACAGGCTCCTGCTGCTGTGTGTTCGGATACCTGAGGAAACTCCTGAGATATGTGAAAGGACTCTATGGTTGTGTGCACAAAAGGAAGAAATTGTACTCATTGAAGATCTTCTTAATAAAGAGAGCTTTGGAGAAATTACTGATTTACTTGAGTGATCTCTCTCTTGTGTGTTAATGTGTTGATTTTCTTATAGATTTTTGATAGTTTCTATTATTTTATGCGCATTTATCTGGGTAATCATATAATATCATATCTCTATAATTGTGCAATATTTATATCAGTGTTAAGGGTTTTTGTTAAGTTTTATTTGAATAATAATATTATCTTTGTGTTTGCACAAGAAATTAATTGAATTTAAGGGTTTTTTTTCATTAAGATATGAATTGGGTTAAAAGAACTTGCACAAAACAATATTAATTAGATCATATCAGAAAGGGTTATATCCACATCATATTCTTCCCTCAGGGTGTGTAAACCTAGTTCCAGCACCCCCCCCATACTACTTCGGGTGAGACTTAGTTCTACGCAAGCAGATCGCTACCGAAAGGGCCAATAGTTGGGGGGTTTTGTTGGTTGCGCAGAACACTTTGAACCTGGGTTAGGACCCCTTAAGCCAACAAATGGTTTCTTTTCCAACAAGCGGTCAGTATGGGAGAATCATATTTTCGTAACCCTCCTCCTTTAACCTTCGAAAGTGCGGGGGGTCCAGAACTTATCCCCCGCCATTGATTCAAGCGAGGACAATGTCATCTATTGATTTCCGATCTTTTGTTATCGTTAGTGGATAAATTGTCTCTTCAATGTCTATTACAATTAAAATTAAACCTTAATTACAATAATACTAAGGATTATTTTAATTAAAAAAATAACAACTAAAGCGGCATTTAAGCTGGCACGCCTTTTGGGATTTTATTTATTTATTTTTTATAATCCCTTTTTGTTCAATTTTTCTCTTTTCCTCTATATATTTTTTTATTTATTTTTCTATTTTTTCTATTTTTCTATTTTTTTTAACACAAAAGAAAAAAGTATAACTTATTTCTATGGTAAAAATAGGTTACAACATCTCCCTCAGTGAAGATATCATTATGTGAATGTATTGTGACATAATATAATATCATTAGTTTTTCTTGATCTTGGCTTTTCACAAGGTAAAGAAATTCACACATCAATCACCTTTCCATAATTTGCGCTTTAGGGAGGAATCTATTATAGGCCATTTTGTCACATCCGGTTAGTTGGCCTACAAATTGGATCAATCAACATCATTTTACCCCTTGACATCATCATAGCACAAAGCCCTATGAATGACACTTTCATATCCCAGAGTTTCTAGATGAAAATACCTTGCTTCAGTCATTTTAAGGACCAACACTCCCTGGCCTCCTATTGGACAGTGTTTACCTACAGGTTTCTCCACTGTGGCCTATGTTGATCACCTATAGGTTTCTCCCCTTTTCACCTGCGTTCTTTCTAGAAATTTTGGAAAAAGAGAGAAATTATGGAAGCCTCTTCTTCCAGAATCTTCTAGAATTTGTTAAAACCATTTACCTCATATACAACATTCGGATCCTATCTTATCCTACCTTGGAGTTTCCTCCCTTATCCTTTGATCCCATCCTCCCATAAAATTTATATCTAAAGCCTTAGATTGGTAATTGGATAAGAACTACCAACTTACTCCCCTCACGTATATATTTGTGGCCATCCACATGTTAGGGGTTGGATTTTGGAGATATAATTCTACCCTTATGTTTTTTTTTGTAGAGAAATTACTTTCCATGCATTAGGGTGATTAGAGGTGCACTTTGTGACAAAGAAGGAACAAGCCATCCTGGAGCCGCTCTTCTACAAGATAGACGTATATTTATGGTTGTAACTCCTTCCATTTATATTAATGCAAATATTTCTTTGTTTCACTATATGTGATGTTATGATTTCATGTATTTTGGTGCCCTGTTGATTCATTGAATGAAGCATTTAGATGATGCTACATAGATTTCGTATATTGTTGGCTTCTGTTGTTTGATTGTGCATGTTTTAATTTTTGCAACGGGAGCTAGGAATGGAGCATTCAAGCCAATAAATGAGTGAAGCATATGTTGTATTAAAGGTAGGCTTCAACCCATCATCCATTTACTTAAGGAAAAGAAAAGCTACTTTGTCCTTCTATTGTTCTAGACTAAGCCACCTAGTCTAAGGAAGACACTTTTGTCCGCAGTCATAGATTCTGTGTAACAACAAGTATTATGTGAGTTTTTTAGATGATTTATCATGCAAGTGTTGGATATTATTCATGTAGAAGAAAGACCAAAAATTCTCAAAATTTTGTGAGTTCAAAGAACTTGTTGAGAAAGACAAAGGCGGGAAAGTGAAGGCTCTTAGGAGCGACAATGGTGGAGAATATGTGTCAAACGAATTCAAGAAATTTTCTGCATCAGAAGGAATTTGATGGGATTTAATAGCACCCCATAACTAACAACAGAATGGGGTTGCATAAAGGAAGCACATAAGCATTTGGGAGATGCACGTGTGATTTTTCATGATTAGGGCCTACCATTGCACTTGTGGGCGGAAGCATGCAACACATCGGTATATGTGCAGAACAAGATTTCTCATCAAATTCTTAGAATCATTACACCAGAGGAATATTTTTCAGGTAAGAAACTAGATGTGGCACACTTAATATTATTTGGTTCATCAGTTTACTGTCATGTTTCCAAGGATGCACGGAAAAATATAGAACCAAAACTGAGTTGGGAATATTTGTGGGGTACACCGATACACCTCACAAATATCAAGTGTACCTGCCATCTCATAGGATGATAGTTGTTCATAGAGAAGTTAAATTCAATGAAGAGAAGCCCATGAAAATTTCCCTTCAAAGGGAGCTTCAGTTGCATGCAAATTAGGATATTTTAACTCCAAAAGAAGAACCTCAAGATGTGGAGCAGCCACAAGTAGAGGAGCAGAGAGTGGAAGCACACACTGATACAGAGACATCCAAAGATGAAAGGAAGCACACCCGAGAGGTTTACTATTTGATGCATGAGGGTAGAGATAATGTGGGATCCCCCACATCACAATGCAGATAGAGGAGGTCACCAAATTAGTACACTGGCTACATGGCTCTTATGAGCAAGAGTGTAGATAATGAGCCATCCTCATTCGAGCAAGTATTTCAACAACCAGTATGCGTCGATGCCATGGTAGACGATTATGACTCCATTATCAAGAATAGTGCATGAAAAATTGTCCCAAGACTAGGGGAAAATTTAGTTGTAAGATGCAAGTGGATCTACAAGGTGAAGCAAGCAACATATGGGAGTGTCGAGAAATACAAGGCCAAATTTGTGGCCAAGGGTTTCTCTCAGGTGGAGGGAATTGATTACGAGGATAATTTTTCTCCAGTAGCAAGGTACTCTTCAATCATATCTATTCTAGCACTTTCATCGCAGATGGGATGGAAGATATGTCAGATGGATGTGAAGACAACTTTCCTCAACAAAGTGATTGAGGAAGATGTGTACATAGAGCAGTCAAAAGGATTTGAGACCTTTGATATAGATTTGCATGTGTGTAGACTCAAGTGAGCGTTTATGGATTGAAACAAGCACTCCTGCTTGGTACACCAGGATCGACAGTTATTTCACCAAGTTGGGCTTCACCAAAAGTGAAGTAGATGAAAATCTTTACCATATTGTGGTTGAAGGTAAATTATTGATTATAGTATTATATGTATATTACTTAATTCTAACAAGTGATGAGAAGCTAATAAAATCTTTCAAAGAGGATTTGGAAAGATAATTAAAGATGAATGACATGGGGCTCTTGCATTATTTCCTTGATTTGGAAATTTTGCAAAGAGATGGGGAATTGTTTGTCTCTCAGGGAAAGTATGTCAATGAGATACTGAAGAAGTTTCACATGGACAGCAGCAAACCCATGGAAACTCCTCTAGCAGGTAATTGGATAAAAGAAGATGATACTTCAGGCGAAGTGGTAAAAGCTACCATTTACAAGGAGCTTACGGGTTCACTTATGGACTTGGTGAACACATGACCAAATATATGTTATGCTATTAACCAACTTACTCAAGCAATGGTTAATCCAACTAGACTCTATTGGAAGTCAACCAAACATGTATTCAGATACCTCAGAGGCACCACTCAGTTTGGTCTTTGGCACATACAGATAGAGGGAGTGAAGCTTCAAGGCTTCACATATGTATATTGGGCAGGGATTCGATCAGACAAGAAGAGCACATCAGGCGGAATCTTCATTATTGAGCTAGCAATAGTTTCCTGGTACATCAGGAAGCAGAGATCAGTTGCACTCATTTTAGTAGAAGCAGGGCACATGGATGTTATTCAAGCATCTTGTGAGGCTATGTGCATGAGGAATATCCTTGTTGGGCTATTTGATCATCAAATTTATTCTACAGTGATTTACTATGACAACCATAGTTGCATCAAACTCTCGATGACTCTAGTTTTTCATGATAGGTCCAAGCATATCAATATCTGGTACCACTGCCTCAGATATTGTGTGCAGAGGTGGATAATGATGTTAGAGTACATTCCTATAGAAAAACAAGATGCATACATATTTATGAAGGCACTATCAAGAGGAAAATTCAAGTTCCATAGAGGCAAGATCATGGTATCTGATAATCCCTTTCTTGCTGAGAGGGAGTGTTGAAAATGGAACCAAGAAAGATTCTAATTGAATTTTTCCTTGAATTAAATTAGAAGAAAATTTTAATTCCACATATCATGACAACTTATACGAGTTATTTAAGTTATTTTGACTTAGTTGGTTTATTTAATTCAAGTCGAGGGTCTAACTTGAGTCATGTAGAGTGGTTCCTACTTTTTAGGAGCGGCCCCTGGTTGAGTTTAATTTGTGTTATAATTAATTAGCTCAGTTTATCTGAGTTAACTTCAGTTTAAGTAGTTCCAAATATTGGAGAAACTAGTGGAAGGTCAATGTGTGGAAGTGGAACTTGAACCACACTTAGTGATCAACCAGAGAAATGATAGACCAAACATAAATAAATTATGCATGTGTAAACAGAGATTTACCCAGTTGATATTGGAGTTCAAGGGAAGTGTACTATCAATTGTATAATAATCCAAATTGTGCAGGTGGTGCATGTAGTCAGAGGAATTCCCTAGATGGATTGTGCAGTATTGGATGGGGATTTCCATAATTAATAGGGGATAATTACCCAAGGAAACAGTGCAAGGAAATAGGGACTTGGGCAAGCCAAAATTTGGTTAAGTATTGGCCAAGGCTTTTTTGGAAGCAGTGAGACAGATAGAGATAGTGAAAAGGTTTCTCAGGCTTGAGAAAAGCATTATGATCTTCTCATATTTTCTGACTAATGAAATATACATGTAGCAAGGTTTTTTAGTTATGGATTTCCCCGGGATATCATTTTGTAATGTGTTGATTGAACCATTTCTCTTGTATTCTTCGTGATTTCAGGACCGTTTAAATTGGTTTATGCAATTGGTAGAATAAATTCAAGTCTATTGTTTTAGAAAATTACAATTACCAGTTTGAATCTATAAGGAATTTCTACGAGTATTATAATTTTATTTGAGCATTTTTTATAGTGCACTAGTCTCTCACATTCTATCTTGGATTTCATATTGATTTAATTTAACTTTTGTTATCTACATTTTTCATTAATATTCATACTCTCTCATTAGAATTTAATTTTAATTTATATTGAATGTTAATTTCCTTGCCCTTTATCTCCTTGAACTTGTTGTCTTCGACAAGTTTTCCTTTTAGAATCAACCTTAGGGACCACCCCCTTTAGCATAGCTAGGAGAAATCTTAAACAGAGACATTTGAGAATAGGTAGCAACCCCTTCACTGAGTGTTGTGCCTTAAAGACTATACATTGTGGGGTTGAAAATGTTTCCCACATTTAGATGTACATATTAGGTGACAATAATATTCATGTTCAACAATAAAAAATCATGAGATTTTATGAGAAACTTGAAGGAGAGTGATGGTCAACCCAGAGGTCTCTCTACTGTAGTGTCTCATATGTCGTCATCCCTATACCTACTCCAAGGAGGGATGGTGATCTCAAGCAAGGAGTTACAGTAAAAAACTATATCTTTGTTTATACAAGGGATTCTAACATTGAAAAAGTTAATAAATATTTGGAATCTATTCAAAACTTGATCTAGGTGTTTCCAATTTATCAAAATATTGTAGCTTGCAGCAATGCCAAACACATGGCTTATATGAAAATATTGCGAACAGATGTTTACCTTCCTACAAATCGACATGTGGTTGTGTTGTATATTGTTTCGCGACTCAGGAAGGATGTGTACAATTCCACAAAGGATTCTTTATTTGTGATTCTCTGTAGGTAGATTCATTTTAAAGATTGGATGTTCGTTGCAGGAACATATTTTAGGAGATCTGATCTACAATATGGATCCACCCTATTTTGGGGTTCCACTCAATCTTTTAACCCCAAATCTAGATTAAATTTTGAAGGAGAAAGAAAAACACTATATCTTCCTTAAAAAATTTAATGGGGATATGTCTATCTTCTAGATCCAGGTTTGGATCTAGTGGTTAATCTAAAGCAAAGTATTCAGAATAAACTGGGAACACAATAAATGCTTCAATTTTTTATATGAGAGGAAAGTGCTCCAGGACTCCCATCAACTGGAAGATTATGGCATGAAAATAAATTCCACCATAATATTAAATCGGAGGCTACAAGGGGGAGCTTCAGGACACAAAAACCCTAAGGGCCCAGTTTCATTCAAGGACACAGTGAAAGGAAAGAATTCCACTCCATCTGATCAAATCCAAAATCTTCCAAGCCCTTATATAGACGGGAAAATGGATAAGGTACCAACTATGGACATAAAATCCACAGAGGTAAAATTATATTTTGTTAATCTACTATCTAAGGAATTATTACGTAGATTTAATGGGTTCTATACAATACATAAATAATTATATCAGTGGATGTTTTCTTCATGGAAAAAAAATGGTGATCTGTACCTATGCTCTAAGGGTTTTTTTCATAGTTAATTTTGATACACAACAAGATATGGAAAATTTTCTAAACGAAGGACCATGGTTATTTGATAGAATTGGGTTATTCATTACCCTATGGTTCCTAGAATTTTATGTTACAAGCACAATGTTAACAACAATGTCGATAGAGGTGAGGTTACTAAATCTCCCTCTTCCTTTTTAGGACCACCAGGTCTTGGAGGATATTGGAAATACGCTCTGAATTTTTTTAAAAATGTACTTGGATAGTGTTAGTGTCTCGTGATTTAACAGATTGGTAGACCAAATGCACAGGGTAACATAAGACCAGTCTTTGGAGTCCTAGGACCTAGCCTTCCTGGATTCAGAGAGGACTCTCTCTATTGTATGCAAAGGATGTGAACTTGTTTACTTTAGATGGTTGATTTTAGGCTAGTTGTTAAGTGTAGGGTTTTTTTGTTTGTTCTGGTTGGGTAAGATAATCAAGTAGGATAGGTGGAGTGAAAGGTCATCAAATCATTGGGCTATGGAGTCTATGAAAGTCATGGATATCTCAACAATGAGTCGGAGTGCATCACAGGGAAAATCTAGTATGGTCAATGGATCTTTAAGGTTATGTGTGAAGTGAAATGAACATTAAGTTGGTGAATCAAGGTAGGGCAAAGCGAAGTGAATTATCCTTTGTCATATACCCATAAACAAGAAGGTCTCAAATAATGATAAGCAAAATACAATAATCATGAGATATGGCAAACCATTAACTCAATGACAATACTTAAACAAATAGATATTCAAGAAGAACAATTCAGTGAAACAAAGAAAGCAAGAAAACTTATCTAACTTTAGTGATTTCACCTTCAAGGTTTGAAAACATATAAGATGAAAAATAACTTTAATCAAAGAAGAGGGAACTCCTAAGAATCATTCGATCAAGCTACAAAAAAAATTGAGGCAAACTTCTCAAGTATGGACAAAGGGCATGATCAAAACATGGCCTATTTGGCTAAACCTGGCAAGTAACACATCAAAGAGAGATTCCATAAACGGAGTTTAGATAGCATCAAGTAAGCATGGCTAACCATAAAACATATTTGAAAACTAATTTTGTAAACCATTAATGAAACAAACAAGCTTAGGTGGGTCTAAGGAGCAGCTAAGAATTCCTTAAACTAACCCAGCAGAGGAAAACATAAAGACAATAGTAAACAAGAAGGACTAAGGTGCCTCAAACAACATTGCTTAGCCTATACTTTTCTGATCTACTGCAACATAGAAGGATGGACACAATGATAAACAAGAAAACATGAAAAAATTAGAGACACATCACCATTAACCAAGCTCATGGATCCTACAAGCAAGCCTTCATCATCATCAATCAAAGCAAATCATTCACAAGCTCCACAACACCAAATTTCTCTTCAACCTCAAAAAACCATGTATTTCTCTCAAAAATCATTAAATGCCAACATTAAAAATGAATCCTAAATTATCTATTTAACAAGCAAGGAGGAGAAAAACCTAATAGAGTTTCTAGAATTCTATTGGCTAATCTGAAATGTCATTGTTGTCCTTGAGACCTTACAAGGCCCAAGGCACAAAATATCTTTTCGAGAATTTTTAGCAAATAAATTCACATTTTGGCTCTTCCAAGCCTCCTAAAACTCTCCAAGCATACATTGTTGACTTTTCCTCTGCTAAGGGTGTAGCACTGTGTTTTAGGATGAATTTTCATGCCAAGGATGTAGCACTGGAGTAGGAAAACTGGGTCAACTTGCAACAATGTTTTGAAGGCCTTCCCGATGTCGGAATAGGCTCCGTGATGGCCCACTGGAAAGCCCTCTGAGTATAATTTACAGATCTACCTTTTGTTTCTCTTATTTTACATCTTTAACCTTTTCAAAAATAAAAAATTCTAAGGCTGGTAAAGGCACAGCACATGTCCTGAAAACTAGGCGAAAAGGTGAAAATTAGGGTGTTTTTGACCCATTTCGAGGACCAAAACAACTCCAATTCACCTGAAACTTTGTGAGCATGCTACACTCAAGCTGAGGATTCCAAAAATGTAAGCCTTTCCTCCTGAATATGCTCTGAGAAAAAGCGTAGCACTATGGGTGCTACCCCCTAGGCCCTCAAAATTAGCAAAAACCAAAAACTTGTCAAAATTCTCCCAAATTTGGTGGATGTGTGCCTCATGGATTTTGAGATACCTGTAGAGAAACTTGTGCCAAAATACCAAGTCTAGCTTGGTATTCTCCTTCTCTTAGTGCTTGAATTTCAATAAGGGCTTCCTTCAATTTGGCACAAGCAAGTTTGTTTTTCATTGCATAATGCTTGTTCATATTTTTCTGGAGGGCAAGGCCCATTTTTATCTTCTTAAAACACTTGTGTTCATTCTTATAATATTGAATGATACACTAAGCCATCTCAAAATATCTCTCCATCTCCATAATTTTTGCCTCTTTTCTTTGGACCAATATTCTAGTGGTCATTTCCTCATCTTCATTATCTCTGTCTAGGTCAATGAATTGGGTATTTTGTTTTGTTTTCCTGCCTCTCTTACCTTTCTCACCTTTATCCATTTTTTGCTTTCCCTTGTCAATATTTTGAGCTGAAGAAGGTGGCATGGTCCCTTGCCTCTTGGAGGAAGCAAATACTAGCCTTGATCCTCTTTCATATGTGAGAGGGAGAAACTCAAATTTGTCTACTAGAATTCTCTTACCATGACTAATCTCAAGACTGCTTTTCTTTTCATCAATGATCTCAGCATTTATGTCTCCTACATTGTGTTCTTGGCTACCCTCTTGAGATTCACTTGCATTTTATTTCATGCTAGAATTACTGTTATGAACTTCACCACTGTCATCAACCTCTTGACTGCTTTCTTGGTTCATAGAGTCACTGCTGTCATTATTATTAGGGCTGTCAATCATAATGGTTTTTTAATTATTTTTATGATGGTCATTAGCCTCTTCTTGACCTTCTACACAATTATCATCTTCATTTTGTTCATCTCTGTCACTATCTCCATTATTGAGGCTTGTTTCATAAGTTTCATTGTTGTCCTTACTATAATTATATTTTTCATTTTCATCCTCTTCCATATTTTTTGCATTTTCATCCTCTTCTTCATTGCTGGCCTCTTTATCATTGTCCTTTTCATCACTGCCTCCTTCTTCCTCTTCATCAACATCTTCATCTGCCTCTTTACCACTATTTTTTTCCTCTTCGATGTTTTGCTCACTACCTTTGTCTTCATAATCTGCCTCTGTCTCTTGATCTTCATCATCATTCTCTTCCCCATTTGTTTCTTCTTCTTCATCATCCTCTGCCTTTTCATCACTGTCATTTTCTTCTTCACTATCCTTTGTTTCTTCCTCATCATCACCACTTTCTTCATTTTCATTTTCCTCTTCCTCATTATTTGTTTCTTCCTCTTGAATGTCATTTTCCTCTCTGTCACTATTCTCTTCTTGTTCTTCATCATTCTCTTCTTGTTTTGATGCTTTGGAAGAAGGTGAGGGCGAGAATTTTTCTTGAGGAGAGGATTCATGTGGAGAGGATGAATCATGGTCAGTGGGGGGTGATGGAGGAATGGAGGAAGGTGGATGATATGATGAGGGTAAACTTTGCAGATGAAGAGGCTGTGGATTTTTGAGAACATCATGGGCGATAAACACTTCCCATGGGATACCCTATTGCTCTAATTGATGCAACACAATCATCTTGATAAGAGAATGGTGAAAAACACACTGCATTTTTTGTGAAGTAGGTCTCTCTTGCACAATGTATAACACCTTATCAATACTTCTATAAAGGTAATAGGCTAAATTTAGTAGCTTGGCCCTACTGAAGTGCATAAGCAGCCTTGCATGTAAAATAATTCATGATGACTTTCATTAAGGGGGCATATCTCTCCAACAAATGATAAAAGGGAAAAATAGTTTTGCAATAAAGTTGGTATCTTGGTTTCAAGAAAGTTTGATAATGGCTCAGGTCCAAATTCACCTGCTTGAACCATTTTTCTCCCATACAAGGTATCCCAGTGTCCATAGCAATTGTATTGGTGGATAGCTCAAAATTTACCCCAGCTAGATGCACTTGATGGTCATGGAGGTTCAGGATAAAAAGTCTGGTCAACTCAGGGTGACTTTGGACTCTTTGTACTCTTTCACAGAAATCAAAACAACCCACCTCTTAGAAATATGCAACTGTTGTAGGGGAGGCTATCAACTCCTTGGTGTTCAAAGGTTCAAACCTGTTTACTCTTCCACCCTTTCTTTGTTGTCCCCTAGGTCTTTGACCTCCCTTTCCACTATCACTACTGCCTTCTCTTGACATTTTTTCTTTTATTGCTGACTTGAAATCAAAACCCTAAAAATACTTGTGAAATGATATGAAGAGGGTGAGTAGGATGGTGAGGAGACAGTAATGTCAAGGCTTGGCAGTGTGGAGGCTAATTTTGCAGATGCAGATATTGTTTTGGCAGATGATTAGCTTCTTAAAAAAATAGTTTCAGTGTGCCTTCAGTATGTAGATTGATGGGTTTCCTTTAAACAATCAGTGTTGGTAGCAGGGAGATCAGGTTTTCTCTTCCTTTAGGGTTTTTCTTTTCTTTACATTTCTTTATAATTTTACCTTTTAGACAGTATGAAAAGGTGGAAGGTATCTAAATACCTCTTATAAAAATCTTCATGAGGCACCAAGTAGAGGATTTGAGGAGATTTCAGGCATTTTGAGGCTTACATAGGCTTGAAGGGCTCCTTGGCTAAATGCGTAGCACAAGAGCATAGCAGTCATGTCCCTCCACGACTGTCGGGTTAACCTAAAGGACGTAGCACAGGGGTGTAGCAGTTGGGCCTTTTGAGCGGTCTTCGTGCAATGTTGAACGGACAGGCGCATAGCACCGGAAGAGCTACACGAGCTATCGAGTCCCTCTGAACATCCCTGTACGCAGCAGTTTGGGCCTGTCGGGCCTCTGCACACACTGCTGGGTTGCCTGTCGGTTCTGTACACTGGAAAATGCGTAGCGTCTATCTACATGTGCACAACACTATGTTGAATTTTCAAAAGAAAACAGTCATAGGCGCGTAGCACAGTGTCCCAGGACCACAGCACAGGGTATTTCTTGCCCGAAGTTTGCCAGAACACAGGGATTTTTTCTTTGAAAGCCTTTCACTCTCTTTTGCAAATGAAAAATGCGCTTGAGTGATAAATGAGATGCTTTTATACCCTTGGAAAAATAAATTAAAACTAGAAACCCAATTTTGCTAAGTTTGTTTTTATTACTTTATGATTTTCACAGATATGCTTTTGGCCTTTTGCAGATGCCTTGAAAACCTTTCAAGGCAGCTTTTCTTCCTCTTGTGGTGATGGCTTGCTGAGGAGATGAAGATGTCTTCTTTTTATCTGTGAAGGTCTACGCACTATTGAACCTCTCTCTTTACTAAGAAAATAAGAAAAACATGTTTTTATACCCTTTTGAAATCTCTGAGTGTAAGTGATCCAAACATGTGTTTTCCTTACTATTTTTAATAGTGATTCATTTACTTTGACAAGGACTACAAACTAGGTCTTCCATGTCTTCCCTTTACTACTTCTGATCTTTGCAGGTGCCTATGACACAGTGCTTTGGTCTCTTTTGTCATGGTTTGGCATTATGACAGTCTTAGTTACTCAACAACAAACTCATGATTAGCTTGGTTTTCCATTTTAAAAATTGACATTATGATTTCTTCCCTTTGACCATTTTGAGGGCAATTGACTGCATTTGAAGGCTTAGTCTCCCTCACACTGATACTCTTTGTATTTCCCTCCCTTTGATGCAATGAGGTATTGTTGCCTTGATAAACCATGGAGGTGACCTTCTGATATCATTCTTCAAACTTCTGCATGATGTCATCATGGAGATTTATGGTCTTCATTTCACTTCTTTGCCTACCTTCTCAAACTTTAGGCTTTAGGGCTTTTTCCCTTCTTCATTTATAATTTCTAGAAATCTTAAATTCATGCTTGGTTGGGCTGATGTGCCTCTATACTTATGGTCCTTTGCATTGGCTCCTTGCTTGGCAACACTGTTTTCCAATCAGTCATAAAAACCCTGATTTTCTTTGAACATAGGCATGTTGTCTCTCCTTTGCTTTGAATGTCCTTTAGTGAAGAGCTAGCCTCTCACCTTACCTCTTTTCTACTGATAGCCATCTCAATCATTCCTGCAGAAATGTTTTAAGATGGGAAGATCTCCTTTTGTAGAATTTGTGTTTTGACCAAGGAGGTCTTCTTTGAAGTTTTTTTTATCAAACTTTGACAAGCAGTTGCTTACCTCCCTTTCCATTTGATTTTATCTTCTTGGCACATGAAAAAACACTGATTAAGAACATCCAAAATAACCCTACAACTTATGAAACCCTAGTGACCTCGTGGGAAACTCCTTGGACTTGGATTTTGGCTGAAAGATTGACTTGGGGTCTGTAGGTGTAAAACAGAGCTTTTGAAAAACTTATGCATTGCAGACCCAAAACTAATGATCTTGATTTATCTAAAGAGCCTAGAGAGGTAATTTGAGAGTACCAACGCTTGAGGCATTTGGTGAATAGGGGGGGGAATAGGCTGGTTGGTAATCTTAGATGGAAAATGGAGGGGTCAGGCAAGGCCAAACTGAGTGGTAAGGTCATAGGTGGCAAAATATAGTGAGAATTAGTGGCATGAGACCATGATGGGTCTTCTAGGAGTGGTACACTGACTAAGGCATGGTAGAGTAGTAAAACAGTGAAAAATTTATCCTAAGGATAATGAAGGCAATGAGATTTCTAAAACTCACAATATTCATGAATCTTGTTTTTAGAAATCTAGTACTAACATCTAGTCATCTTTAGAGAGTAAAAATTACTGATGACTAACAGTGGCTCCACTTGGGGAGGGAAGCTCCTTTTCAGGAGTTGTCCAGAACTTCAAATATGAGATCTTTGAGTTTATGAAGACTAGTGCCTCATCCATTGGGCAGATTTTCTTGCTTCATTTGCTGATGTTTCTCTGAAGTAGTAATCTCAATAATCTGAAAAACATCATTACTCCAACTTCATCTCTACGTACCCAGCCTACTTTGTCTAGCATTTTTTCTTTTCTTCCCCTTGACATTCCTTTTCTTTTGAAAACAAAAATAAACTATCTACTTGTACCCTTATTGCT